>PVIY010043803.1:0-20095 GCA_004026745.1 Myrmecophaga tridactyla
TCTGTAGCTGCTTTTGCATGACAACCGCAGAGTTGAGCAGTTGCAGTAGGGACAGGATGGCCCACAAAGCCGAAAAGATCTACTGTTTGGCTCTTTACAAAAAATATCGCTTACTTTGTTCTATATGACAACTAATTCTTAGTCTAATTCATCTGTTTTGCATTGAAAATATGTTAACTTTTTCTTGTCCTGTGGATGCCTTAATTAAATTAATTTTACCTATCTCTATTTCTTATCTGTTTCTCGTAGTTAGAAAGACGCTACTGTGTTAAGTACATACATATCAATAACTTCTATATATTTACTGTGAATTTTAGTCTTTCAATTTATACCATATCTCTTATTGTTGTTATTATTGGTTTAACCAATTACTATTTTGTCCAATATTAAAATATTTTAACCATTGTGTTCTTTTTATTTGTGTTTACCTAATATAACTTTGACAGTTATTTTATTTTCAACTTTTCTGAATCCCTCAATGTCTGTGTTGTGGCTGTGTCTCATGTAAAATGTTGTGTTGCTGGGTTACTCAATCTGAAAAATATTTTAATAGGTAAAGTAACCATACTTTTTTAAAAAATGATATTTTTAACTCCACTGTGTGTCATTATATTGTTTTATGCTGTATAAAACTCTTAGCACCTCGCCTTTTTTTCACTATTTTCTAATTGGTACCTACTATATCAATTTAATACTATAAGCATTAAATATAGCTAGTAATTTCATCTTCTCCTGAAACTTCCCCAGCATCTGATTTGAAATTATGCTAATTTACTATCTAATAGTAACTATATAATAATCAATAAGATGCTCTACTTTTCATATGCTTTTTCTATTCTCCCTAACACTTTCATAGTTGTAGTATATCTATATTTTCAGGGAATATAATGATTACATATTATACTTTATCTTATATTTGGTCTAGTTCTACATGTAAATATGTAATACATATGTAAATATGTATTTAGTTCTCATCACCAGTATTCATGTCAATTTTCCTAAATTCTTTATTGTTGCCTGAAGCTCATTCTCTAGTAAATTCCTTATGAAAAATATTCCCTGAATTATTGCATATTTATAACTGTTTTTGTGCAGCTTTTATACCAGAAAATCATGTTTCTCCACAGGCATAAAATTCTTAGCAGTTTCTTTTCTTGAGTATCTATTCCAGTCTTCTAGTATAAAGCATTACTGGCAAAAATTCTGATAACACCAAATTTTCTTTTCTTTTAAATCTCTTGGTCTTTTTACCTACTTTCCAATTTCTTTTTTTTCTCTTTAAAGTCAAGTAATTTTGCTACAATATGACTGGCTGCTCTGTATATTTTGGTTGACATATTCTAGTTTCACAGATACATGGTTTACTTCTTTAATATGCAATTTTTTTCCTTTTTAATTTCAAAACCATTTTCTTGATTTATTGCTTTTAGTATTTGTTCTTATCCAGGGATTCCTAGTATATGTATATTGGACCTTCTTTACCTATTGTTCTGGAGTGAAAGGATGTATGGACCCTAGAAAAGCCATGTTTTAATCTAAATCCCAATTTGTGAAGGCAGAATAATCCCTACTCAATACTGTATGTTTGAATCTGTAATTAGATCATCTCCCTGGAGATGTAACCCAAGCAAGAATGGTTGTTAAAATGGATTAGGGGAGATGTGTCTCCACCCATTTGGGTGGGTCTTGATTGGCTTACTGGAGTCCTATAAAAGAGGAAACATTTTGGAGAATAAAGGAGATTCAGAGAAATCAGAGCAGAATGACATAGCTATGAGTAGCAGAGTCCACCAGCCAGTGACCTTTGGAGATGAAGAAGGGAAATGCTTCCTGGGGATCTTCATGAAACAGGAAGCCAGGAGCTGTGCCCACCATGTGCCTTTCCAGATGGGAGAGGAACCCCGACTGTGTTCACCATGTGCCCTTCCAGCCAAGAGAAAAACTGTGACTGTGTTCACCGTGTGCCTTCTCACTTGAGAGAGAAACCCTGAACTTCACCGGCCTTCTTGAACCAAGGTATCTTTCCCTGGATGCCTTTGATTGGACATTTCTATAGACTTGTTTTAATTGGGAAGTTTTCTCAGCTTTAGAACTGTAAACTAGCAACTTATTACATTCCCCTTTTAAAAGCCATTCCGTTTCTGGTATATGGTGTTCTGGCAGCTAGCAAACCAGAACACTTGTCTTCTCTATCTTTTACTTTTTCTTGAATTCTTTTTATCTTATCATCATGTGTTATTTGTTGTTTCTTATGCTATATGCATTCAAGTTTAGTCTTCATTTCTCAGATAATTTTTATTACTAATTATTTCTTCACTTCTGTCACTAATTTCTGAGTTGTATTATTCTATTTATGCTCTTCATTCATATCATTTATCACTTTTTAAAACTTTAGCTCATTTTTTAATATTAGGTTATATTATACTTTCGAAGAGCATATCTCTTGATTCAATTTTGTATAGGGACATTATTTTGTTTCTTATTCCATTTCTCTCTCTCTTTCCCTCTCTTTCTCTCTCTCTTCCTTAAAGTTACTTCATATGGAATCCAACTTAGTTTTCCTTAACTTATAGGAGTGATGGACAGGTCATAATAGCTTTTCTAGCATCACTAATCTAGAACTCTCCCTTGAATTTTAATGAAGTGTCAAAAGAGATAGACTCTTACTTTTTGACAGTCTCCTGGCTTTGTTCCCTCTCTTCAAACTTTCATATGAACCTTCTCTTTCTCCTACTGTGACTCTTGTTCCAGTAATACTACACTACTGTCAGTTTCTCATGTTTGTGTTTAGTTTGAGAGCTCAAATTGCTCTGACCACTTCAGACTTTACCACACCCCTTGGACTTATGTTCAAATTGATATGTGTAAAAAAACTTTTCAAATTTCAGCTACTGCTCTCAAATCTAGCTCTAGCACTTTCTGGTGAATGTCTGCTTGCTATTTGGAGTGCTTTTGGATTTTGCTTCTTTCTTCTCACCTACTCATAGATTATATAATGTCATGATTTTTACTTACCTCCTCCAAGTTGTGGTTTGAGAATACCTTGTCTTTTAGTTTTATCATAGATCTTGCCCTATTCCCCCCCAAAGCAACTATCCTACTTTCTTGCCTGCATTTTACAGAGAAATTCAGGGATGTTGAAGAATTATGCCACTTTTATCATCTTCCCAAAATCTTGTCCTAATTTTTTCAAGTGATCTTTAAAATGCTTATTTATAATGATTACAATAATTGCAATTGTGAGGTTTTATATTCCCCATTCCATAGAAATTATTGCTAAATATGCATGAAATTTCTCCCTGCCCCTTTTATAAAACTAATCTGTCAAGTGACTTCCAGAGAAACTGGTTCCAAGGAGAAACTCCTCTCCCTATATGTGGTTTTTTGTTCTTGTTTTTTTGTTTTGCTTTGTTTTTTGCATGGGCAGGCACCAGGAATCAAGCCCTGGTCTCTAGCATAGGAGGCGAGAACTCTGCCACTGAGCCACGTGTGCCTGCCTCTATGTTACTTATTTTTTTGGGGGGGTGTGGGGGGCATTGTCCAGGAATTGAACCCAGGTCTCCCTCGTGAAAGGCCAGCAGTCTACTACTGAACCTCCTGGGCACCCTTGCATGTGTTTTTAATTGTTAAAATTAAATTTTAAGAACTATTTCGATCTATATCTTGATCTAAAATTCCCCCGGGATAATCATATCATCACCTCATAGATTTACCATTTTGGCCTTTTTTTTTTTCTTTGTTTTTGGTTCCTAAAAATATTTTCCAAAATATATTTTAATTGTTATAAAATATACATTTTATTATGCATTTTCTCTAGTTGTAGTGGATAGAAATCCTCAGAAACTCAATCTCTCATGTTACTGGAACCAGATGATTAGATAATTCTTTTTATCATATAAACAGTATGTACTTAAGAAAGAAAATAAAATGCACCACAAAATTATTTAGATTGTTTCCAATTTTTTTTTTTTGGCATGGGCAGGCACCAGGAATCGAACCCAGGTCTCCAACATGGCAGGCAGGAGCTCTGCCTGCTGAGCCACTGTGGCCCGCCCTAATAATACTTCTGAGTAAATTTTTTATTCCCATGGAATGTCTTCTTTGTTCTTCAATGTGGAATTTCTCTGTGTGTATTTCAAATTTTGGCATATTTTTTCCAAATTTCTATTAAAGAGGCTGTAAGAAATGTCCATATTCTTTCATTTGCAGCCTAGCACTGCTAGTCTTTTCTGAAAGCTGGAAAACCCAACAAGAATATAGTATTCCCCATTGTAAAATGAAAATGAATCAAAGGACATTCTTGCCAGGTCCAAGATTCTCCTCAAAACTCAATTTGAGGCTCTCTTCCAGTTTATGAAAAGACAAATTTGTTACTCCCAAATCCTAAAACACAATACCATGTTACAATAATTTTATCTTGCAAAAATGTTATGTCAATGTCAGCAAATATCTACTTGGCCAGATAATAATATCAACTCCACTCAACTTTCAGCTTCCAACCTTCGGTGTATGGGGTCTTTCCACCGCTGCCATACTTGGAACCTTACTTCTTGTTTGTTATTAAAAAAATGTCATACTTTCTATAAAAGAAAAGAAGAGAGAAGAAGAAAACTTAAATCAAAATAATAAAGAAAAGATAAAAGACTAAGAAGACTAAATTTTAATATCATGAAAAGTATAAATAACTAACAGGGTAAAATATTTTAAAGGAAAATAATACAAGGCAGCATAAATAAGATTTATGATAAGAGATAAAAAGTAATAACATATTCAAAAGTCAAAACTAGAAATGAGAAAATAATGACAAGTAAAGTGAAAATAAATTTTAAAGAGGACAAAGTAGCGGAAACAATTTTAATGGCAACAGAAATTTAAGGTAATGGGAATAAAACGAATTAAGGAAAAATTAAACTTGAAGAAGAGGAAAACTAAAGTAGAAATTTAAAATTATTATACAGCTTAGTACAAAGCAAAGAGATATCTTCAAATATTACTTAGTTTCTGAGTCATCGAATGGAAGGGAGCCTTGAAAAATAAGCAAACCGAACAAGGAAAGCGAAAGAGAAGAAATGTTGAGAACTTCCTGAAAGGGGGCTTCCTGAAGTACAGTATTTCAAAAGAAAACATGAAACAGAGAACACTAAGGAGCTCATGTATTTTTGCCATTCCGCCAAGACAGACTGTGCTTTAAAACAGGCAACACAGACAATTATATTCTTGATAAAGGAAGGAACCCCCCTTCTCTGGCTTCAGCTAATGTTAATAAAATGTAAGAAGTCCCCTGATCTTGTGAGACTGATACCATGTTCCCATTTCTGGTTTCACTTCTAGTACCCATTCATTTCAGTTCACACTCATTGATTAAATGAGGCATGATCACTGTTTTCTCCACAGCTCAATTTAATTTTTATTTTAAACTGTCACTCTTTCACACAACAGAATCGAAATTTCCTTCGGTATGCTTTTCCTCCTTCCTCTCCCATCTTCAGCTCTGGAAGGCTGACCCAGTGTAAAGGCACAGGTTAGTAGGTGACATTCTGCTGGTCCTTGAAGCCTTATATCTACACAGAAAACCACTAAACTGTGCATCGTCTAGTTCGGCCCTTGGTCTTTGATCCTTGCGGTATTGCGAAAACCATCCTGGGTGTCTGCCTGGCCCTTTTAAGTCCAGGTCTGCTTCACTGCTTCTGAAGCATATGCCCTCAGGGCATGGGGACAATCTCCGTGCTTTTGTGTAGAAGCAGCAGGCTGGGATCTTATCAGAATGGAGCCATAATCGATTTTAAGTTCTCCTCTCATGTCTCCCAAACCCATCTGGTGTTTCAGTAGCTCTGCAAGGCCACCCATGATGAACAGAGATTCTTTCCTCCTTAACCTAAGAATCTTTCTTTTCCTTCAGAAGAAAGCTCCACTATCCTCAAATTCATGCCATCTGTTTACCTTGAAACTTGGGCCTCTGGAATGTTAAACCCAAAATTACCTAGGAAACAATGAATCCAAACCAACTATAAAATTGAAAGATTGGGAAGAAAATGGAAAACATCTGGAGAGAAAACATTGGATTATAGTTTCAGAAATATGATCTTATCATAAAACCTTTCTCTCTACTATGTCATCTCATCTCAAAAGTGTTTGAATCAAATTTTATTTTAGTTTTGATTTTTGATTTTTAAGATTTTTTAGAAACATGTTTATTCTTTGAATTTATAATAAAATTCTGTTTGAATTAAAATGCTAACAAGTTCAGATTACTACAACACTCAATAATTAACACCCCTGGCTAAATAAACACTGTCCCTACCCTTTGTGAGCTTCTGTATTAAATCTTATGGTTTAACTTTTTAAGCTTGTTTAATTTAAAAAGAAGAAAACACCAACCTACAATTTTGATGACAATGTCTCTCATTGATATTAAAATAATCTTACATTTTCAAATGTTGTTTTTATCTTGAATTGAGACCAGATTTAGAAAAATGGTGAGAAGAAGGGGAGGGGAATCTTTTCATTTAGTATCAAATCTACAGATGTGGAATCAAAGCCTATGTCTATAAGACAACTTCCCACAATATTATATTTGTTTGGTTTATGCCTCACTTTATTTCTTCCACATTTTATGGGCAGAAAAGGACTACATGTTACTCATTGACAGAGGCTTTTGTGTAAAAACTCAAAAGAGTGGACAAGGAGGATTGAAATGTAGTATATGATGTAGTTTCAGAAGGGAGCAGCAGCTCTACTTAAAGACTGAATATATCATTTGGAATCTTCATCCCACAGGCCATTCTTCACCCATTTCATTTCACATTCCCAATCCAGAGCTATAGTTGATGTAGTTAAACACTAAAGAAAACACTGAAAAAACTGTTACAAAGAAATATAGTCCATGAACCCACTTTTTGTTCAAACAGATCTATACATAAATCACCTTAATAGGAGTAATGTAAATATCCCATGTTAATTGACAGTATAAAAAAGGAAAGGAGAAACTAAGCATTTAAATTTTCTGCATCATTTTACTTTTCCAAGTCACCCCCAATTTCCCCACTTAAGCTTCACATATGAAATGATGGCTAATTGTTTCACTAAAATAACTTTACTAAATTTTCCCACACCATTCCTTTATCACATCTATACATTAAATGAAAAGTTCTAATTATACATTCTCATCAGCAATAGGATAAAGGTTAAGTTTATAATGGATTCATAGAGAATATAATCAAGTTAAAAAAAGCAAAAAAATCATAAAAACAAGATGTACCAATAATAGGGAAGAAACAAACAAATGAGGATTTGAAAGAAAAAGTGAACAATGATGTTTCCAAATGCACCTGTCTACCCTGCCAGTTTTTTACTGCATGCTTCCAAAAGTGGGTTAAATTTCATCCAATCCAATAAAAAAATGGACAATTATGTAAATCTGTATTCTTAACATAGCGTGCTAACTGAGGCTGTGAGACAGAATGAGCACATGGAGAGACCTTTTGGAGGGCTGGTGTAAATACAAACTCCTGAAGCAGAAAGGATCCTTTCACACAAGGGAAAAATCCAGGCCTTTCCCCAGAACAATTTTCTCTTTGTGCACTTAGCTATTTTAATAAAGAGTGCAATAGAAATGCACAATGAGTGGGGTCCATTGGGATATTTTACCTTCCAAAACTATGTCCAGCTCTGCTGTTAATAATTAAGTATGGTTGATCCTTTTGGAGTAAAAGAAGACTCCCCTTTCAAAGGGCCGTGTTGACCAGCTACATTCATCTCCTTATCCAGAGCTCAAACTCAGGGATCTCAACTGCTTTCTCACTGGCCTTTACCTATCCCAGCATAAAATCGTATCAGGACTCATTAGGAAATGACCATGATAACAACAGCATGTCTTACTACCAACATTCCCACCATCATCCTCCATGGAGCAGGAGGAAGGAAAGGGGGTGGAAGAATTTTATTTTACCTTACATATCATGAATAGCTTTTATCCTGCAGTCTTTTATTCCCTTGCCATCTCCCTGCCCATCCCATCTTTATCCTCTCCAACCTCTCCAACGCTCTTCCCCTACCACTGATGAACTGGTGGGCATTCTTCTGTACACTTCTCCTTGCTCATTGAGAATACTGAAGGGAGGACTTGCCCATCCAGAAATGAAAACATTCTATAAAGCTACTGCCAACAAAAGTTGGGGTGCTGCGATGGTGGCTCAGTGGCAGAGATCTTGCCTGCCATGCCAGAGACCCGGGTTCGATTCCCGGTGCCTGTCCATGCAAAAAAAAAATATCCTTGGCATAGGAATAAACAGATAAGCCAATGGGATAAAAGAGAGTGCGGGAAAAGAAATCCCAGCATAAAATGGAGTTTAGTTTGTGTCCAGGGCCATATTTCAATCAGTGGAAAGAGGTAGTTTATTTCATAACCAGAGCTGGAACAACTGGTTATCCATCTGGAAGAAAATAAAGTTGGGCCTTTAATTCACACCAAATGCAAAAATAAATTCCAGATGGATTAAGGGCTTATGTGTAAAAATTAAAACAATAGAAATCTTTCAAAAATGTTATATGTACAACTTACAGGCAGGGGAGATGGTTTTACCAATTCTGGGAATCCAAACACAAGAAAATAAAGTATAAATTTATTGAAATGCTTAACAATTACTTTCTTTGTAAAAGGCACACATTGGGAAAATATTTATAACACATTTGATGGATAAATGGTTAATACCATTACTATACAATAGCCCTTACAAATTAGCCACATAAAGCCAAACAACCTAACAGAAAATATGGCAAAAGATACAGTCAATTGAAAGCAGAATATAAGAAAGCATACAATCCTGTTGAAGCAACATTGAGATAATTTATATCCACAAGACTTTCAAAAATAAAGTTATAATATCTATTTTTGGCAAGATTTCACAAAAATTATACTATATTCAATGTGAAACTTGAATTGTTACAGTCTCTTTTGGGAAGCAATCAGGCAATATCTTCAAAATTGAAAAAATACGTATATATATATGCCTATCCCTGCAATTCTTCTGTTAAGAGTTTATTCCATAGAAATAATAGTGCTAATATGCAAACAGATATATTTACAATGAGTTTTAATGCAGAATTATTTTAGAGGTAAAAATCAGAAATAACATGAATACTTATCAAAAGAGGAATTCTTGAATAAATGTCAATTTATCTATCACACGTACTTGTAAGCAGTAAAAAATGCATTAGATATATGCCAATTATTTTGGAGGGTTTTCCCCAGTATATGATTCAGTAAGAAAATCAAGATTCAGAGAAGCTTTTGTGCTAGGATGCTGTGTTTTTAAACTGTCAAAAAAATAATACCATGTATGCAGATGGTTACATGTCATTTATTTTTATTTTCATTTTTAAGCTTTCATGGAAAACTGGCAAAGGAAGCTCAGGGCACGGAAGGGCAATTTACCCAGCAGAAGATAGAAGTATCAAGGTAGTAGGAACTTATCCTAGAAGTGCAGGCCCAGTTGAAGGATGAGACACTAGGCATCTGTGGCTACTAGTCGCATGGAGAAGCCCTAGTCTCAAGGAAGAAGATCAGAGAACAGGACAGTCAGGACACATTTCACCCAGAGATCTGTGGCGTCTTGCTGCATGGCTTCAGTGAAGTTCTCCTTTTCCATGACTCTTGTGCTATCACAGGAGTAAGCAATATTAGAAGGAAAAGGCCATGGCTGAGAATTTGATTGACGCCTCATTCAAAAAAGATTTTCTACTTCTGGAATCTTCTCCTTTCAGTGTGGCTCTAGCAGAGATGAACCCTTGTATCAAATGGCAAGGGCAGATAACTCTGCCAGATAGCACTATTCCAGACAGCACCAACACCAGAAAATGCAACGATGAGTGGTGCCCCCTGGAGTTGTGCAGTGTGGCCGTCCTGGCCACATGAGTTCTGACTATTAGAAATAGTTCAGTGAATATTATAACAATGGATTGCTGCTTTCTCCTTTAATATTGATTTCATTGCAGTTTCTCATCCTCGAAGTCAAGCTATGAGAAATATTACCCCATAGAGGAAAAGGCCTGGAATCACTTCTTAGGTTGCTTTTAGGTTTTAAAAACAAGGCTTTGTGGAAAGACAGGCTTAGCTAAATTCCTTTGTCCTACTATTTTAAGATATCAATAGCAATGCTGAGGACCCAGGTGACATATTTTTTTCTGAGTATAGAGATATTATCCCAGGACCCTTCCTGAAGGCTTAGCTAAAGTAAAGAAGAAGCAGCTCAAGGAAAATCCCATTCCTTAATCTCCTCCATAAAGAAAATAAGGGAAACCTAGGGGGAAGAGTGCAGCAATCCACACAGGCATCCTGACTGCCCTTCTCTGGATTTGTTCCTGAGGGTAGGAAGCAGAAGAAGGAACAGAGAGCCACATGGCTCTTGCCTAGGTACCCACTCTGCTCTCTGAGGAGAGTCTGCCTCTTGGGCTGCCAGATGTCCACCTGAGCTGGGCCCCAACCTGCTCAGGACGGGCCTCATGGTCAGGTGAAAAGCTCTGCACTTTGTACCTGAGCTCATCTCAATCCCCAGCTGGCCCAGATGCTGAGATGGCAGAGGGAAGGCCTGCCAGGATTCTTGCCAGGCAGAGGCAGGGGAGGCTGAGGCAAGAGGAGGTTCGCCTGCAGCCAAAGAGAGTTGTGGGGAGGCCAAATTAGCAAGGAATGGATGGCTCCCTGGGGACATAAGTCCAAAGAAGAGGCCACATGCTCACTCAGTGTAGATAGTGGAGACAGGAAAGCCAACACCACCCAGGAGTCAAAGGACAATGCCTAGGAGACCAGCTGCTACCTGCCACCAGGCCCAAGGGCCAGGAACGCAGGCCCCAAACAACCAGAGGGCATTGGAGGGAGACAAGCCCGGCAAGGAAGAAACTTTCACAGGACCAAGCATCTTCATCCAAAAGATACTCTACTCTCAGAAAACGAGCAGTTAAATGCTGGGGTATAAAGTAAAACATTACATTGGATTGGACATGTGGTGAACTAAACAGCCAGTGATGGCACTGGGATATGCCAGTTAAGTTACAAACCAAAGTAATTAATTCTCTCGACACAACCCAGTGGTGGTGAGAGTTAAATGTTCCACTCCGTGGCCCATGGTTACATGCAGGCCACTTTCCCTTGTTCTGTTTGCAGATACTAGTGCTGTGGACCTCAGGAAAACCTTTGCATGGGAAGCTCCAGTCCCTGGCCTGTTTCTGGACTTCCACCAGCATGTCAGAAAAGCAGCTCCAGGGATCATGAGGAGTTCTACTGGGTCTGAAAACCCAGAGAACACAATGCTGCCTGGTGCCCAAATACATCTTCTTCTTAGCACTCCCCAGTGATGTTCAGGTACGCTTTTAAAAACTTATATTATCAACAAATAATGAGTTATGTAGCTTAAAACAGGTTTTGAATGAAAACTCTCCTCCTGGCCTTTAATCTTGCCTTCTCCAAGCCTGTTTCTAGTTTTCATTGGTTAGGCTTTGGGTTTTGGCTACACTAAGATTCTCTGATTTTCTTTTTCCTTTTTCTTTTCAAACCACAGTTACTCACACAGGAGCCAAACCCCCTAACTAAAGAATAATTTATGACAGAGCAGCTAGCATTTTAAACAAAACAGTTTTGGGGACCGGGGAGAAAATCCAGGAGGTCAGAAGTTTATTCCTGAGTACGGCATGTTGGCAGCCTCCTCCTTGGGCTGGGCCCACGGGATGATCACGTTACACTCTCCAAGGGCCACTGCCAAGCCCAGGAACCACTCTGCCTGGCTCCCATCCAGCCCTTGAATGGACTCAGCAGAGCCTGCAGAGCAGGGTGGCTTTGGGCGCCAAGGGCACTGGCCCTGCTGAAGGGTCAGACGTTCGCTGCCTCCATGAAGAGAGGCTGTCTTGCTTGGATAAGTGACCCTTGAGCACATCGGGTGCTTTTCCACTGAAGGCAACAGGCCCCGTCAACAAAGGCCCAAGAAGACAAAGCCCCAGCAGCACAGCACAAGAGGATAGCCCATCTAAGACTTTATACACAGGTGCCCATCCGCTCATCTCCACTTGTAGATCACACGTGGGAGCCGCAGATCATGATACCGAATTCCACTCCTAGGTTCCCTTTCCAGGTAGTCAAGTTCACTGCCGGGGTGCCTGACCCAGATAGGAATCACACAGAGCTGCCGTTGGAACAAGCAAAGCCAGGCAGCCGGAAAGAGTTTCGGGACTAGGGCTTCTGGCAATATGTTATAGGTATCACCTGAGGCAAACATCGAGCCAAGGAGTGGGGAAATCTCATTTCTGTCTCAGGGGAAGTTCAGAATTCTCTGGAGAAAGTGAAACAATTAAGTCAATCCCCTCTGGATGATTGGAAGTGTCTGTAGGAACAAATGGTGGTTGGGAACCATCTTGACTCAAGTGGCTGGAGCCTCTTGTGTCCTAGCGACGGCCCTTCCTCCCGTGCCTTTCTGGAATTGCTGACCAAAGAATTGCTGCCCATGTCGTTTTGTACAATGCCCCAGCTAGTGCTGTCTGCAGAAAACCCTGCTGTCCTGCTCCTGTGTGCCAGCCTGGGCCCCAGGAGCTTAGGGAGCAGCTGCGGTCAACAGAGGGAACTTCTTGGGGATTAACTGGGTTGGCAAAGGGTGAACTGGCTCATGAAAACTTCTGCGGTGTGGTGAAATGTGGGTTACTCGGCAAAGCTACAGCACATACAAATCAACTGCATAAATGCAACTCTGGTGAATTCAGTACTTCTAGTGGAATTGCGCAAATGGTTTATGAACAGGACACAATTTGCATTTCAAGGGCCAGCCTCCTCTTAGAGAACTATGAGCTATACCAATAATCATTTACTATATTTCGCATACCACATGTGCTCCTTATTATGGCTATTATAAGAATTTAATAACATTTTCCCCAGGTACATAAAATTAATTTAATGTACTTTTTCTCTCCCATTTAATATCCCTTCTGTTTCAGTGGGAGAAGAAAATAAAAGTAGAAAACAAATACTTTTTGTTTTAAGAGAATTAATCTAGCTAAAAATGCATGTCCTTCTAGACCAGTAATGATAGGTCCCTGCCTGGTCCAAGCGTGGATACTGTTTCAAATGTTACAGCGTTTTGCCGATGAACATGCCCCACTGAATTTCTAACCATTAATTTTCTCAGTAGTACTTTTTAAAACTTGACAAGA
This sequence comes from Myrmecophaga tridactyla, assembly GCA_004026745.1. Taxonomy (NCBI): domain Eukaryota; kingdom Metazoa; phylum Chordata; class Mammalia; order Pilosa; family Myrmecophagidae; genus Myrmecophaga; species Myrmecophaga tridactyla. The sequence continues at coordinate 13,189 of PVIY010043803.1, forward strand.
CTTGCTTGGTTAGTTGACTATATCCTCTTCTGAATTTCTTCTTTCTGAAAGGTTTTTTTTTTCTTAAAGGAATATTATCTTTGGTATACACAACTTTTTAAAATTCAGATATTTGCAATGTACCCTACAGCCCTCTTTCATCCCCACTTACTAATGTTCACATCTGCATCATAGATGGTAAAGGCCAAATTCACAGTTAGAGTGGCTTTAATAACAAGTTACTAGAGAATATGATGGTCTAACCCAGGCTCTGCATTTTGGCCTCGGGCCCCGACTTGATTTTTCTTAAAAAGAACCAGGAGGGATTACAAACCGGAGGTTCACAGTCCCAGCTTCCTGGGACTTGCTTGTTTACACTTACCAAAAAGAAAGGGCTCCACGCTGTGAAGCTTATTATAGCCAAAGCCTTGTCAGAAATCCATGAATGTAATTTTTTAAAATATAGAACAATATAGCCAACATCTAGGATATATGTCATTTTATTGTCAAATCTCAGATCCCACAAATCCCAGAATGCATTCCTTACTGAGGTTTTGGCTGCTATTGAGAACTCCACAGCTTTGGAAAGGAAACTCCCATCTCCTTTCCTAAAAGTAGGAGATTGAAAGGTTAAGAAAGATAAAAGACAATGGAATCCTAAAAGGTATTTATTAATCCTGATGTTATTAATATTTAATATTGATCTTCAGATTTTTAACTGTTTCCCAAAATGGGGGAAATTAAAGGAAAGAACCACTTTGCTCTCTTTGATTTCATCTAGCTGATTAATTACTTTGTCAAAAATCAGCAGATTCCAAACTTTTGTGACACTTGATTGCATTACCTTCCCTGGAGAATTAACTGGAGTCTCTGAACTTGGTTGGGGGGAGGAAATCACATACTATTCTTATTTACCTTTAAAAAAACTTGTAATTTCTTTTGATTATGAATGGTTGCAGAGAGCAAGGAAAATAAGGAGAAAGAAACAACCAGCAGTAGTTGGAGTTGTTACTTTGCCAATATTAGAAAATACTAATATACTTTTAAATCATGCAACAGTTGTACATACAGATATATTATTTGTGCCAAAATCCAGCAGTTTTTGTAAATATCTACGGGTAGATACTGCTTTTAATGTATTTATAAGGAAATAAATGTATTTCTATATTATAGGTTTCGGTTTTTTAATATCATTAAAACTACACATCAAAAGAATCCTAATTCTTTATGCATGTAAAACTTTTAATCTGAAAAATAAAATGAAACAATGTTTTTCTGAGAAGTCCATTGGCATCACCAAACTGCCAAAGTAGTCTGTGGAACATATGTACACAAAACCAAGAAATTGCATGCCAAACCTCAGGAATTGGCAGTGCAGCCTAGGCTGATATATTGATATATTGATATATCAACCTCGGTGACATGTTGAAAAGGATTCAAAGGAACTGGAGGGGAAGAGTGGCATGGTGCTTTAGCAGTGCCTGCCGAGCATGCGGGAGACACATGGCTTTGCACGATGTCTTTACTCTTCCCTGAAACCCTTGGGCACTATTTATGTGTATATGAGGCGAATAGAAAGCTGCGGCAGAGCTCAGTTATCATAAGAAAATGTTGACTCCTTTTGACTCCACTGACTACTGATGGGCATTCTGCAGGCAAAATGTACGTGGCATATCTTGAGGACAGTTTTAAAACTCTGTGCTCTTCTATTCTGAGGCCAATCCAGAGCAATAGTCTAAGTGTTTTGACTCTTTCAAAGCAATTTATCTCATTTCACAGAAACGTTAATTATTTTTAAAAACTCAACTAACGCTTTATATCGAGTCTGCATTGTTTTTGGATAAGCTACTTTCCAATCCTGTCTCCATTTCTGGATCATCCAGCTGTCAGCAATCCTAGTTTCGTAGTCTTTTCAAAAATAAAACCCTCTCATAAAGTTTGCTTTAAAATCCCTGTAGTTTAGAGGTCACTTATTAAACCACTCTGTCAGTAGACGAGCGTTGTCTTGGTGGTTGGCAATGGGGCTCTTAGCGTTCATTCCCAAAGAGTGGCTCTAAGGAGAATCCAGGCAATTGAAGGAGTTGGTGGCACTTGCACACTGAAAGCATGGTGTACATTTTCTGACTCAGGAGAGGCTCTTTTTCTGATTCAAACATAAATTGGCCATTAAAAATTGTAACATATAGAAAAATGAAAAGGAACAGCTTCAAGAATGGTGCATATTAGAAGGGACTATCAAGAAGTGGGAGCTGGATCAGTCAGAAACTTGAAGTCCAGAGAAAAATTATTTGTGAAATTTACAGCAGTAACTTTCCCCTATTTGTCCTCCACTATTTTCTACCTCCCTACTCTTCCTCTTGTCTTTCCATTAGTCTCCCTTCTGATTTTCTGAACCATGCATTTCTTTCTCTCCTTCTCCAATTTCCTTTCTCTCCTCTCCCTCACTTCCCTTCATCTCTCCTTTTGTTCTTTTCACCTTTACTTTGTGCTTCGCCTTCTTCTCTTGTAGTCCTAAAGGAAGTCACATCTTTGTAAAGCAAGGAGAGCAACCATACTATCTTTCAAGAGGCTAAAGGCTTGCAAGTTATCTCATTTCCCTCTCTTTTAATTTCAGTATATCCTATGTCTTTAAATTTAATGCATGTCATAAAATTGGACATCCATGTGTGTATGTGGTGCATATTTTAATTCATTCTGACAATCTCTTTTTATTGGAGTGTTTAGCCCATTTACATTATGTAATTACTAGTACAGCTGGGATTAGATCTACCAGATTGTTGCTTGTTTTCTACCTGTCTAATTTAATTCTTGATATTTTATTCTTCTTTTCTTTCCTACTCTTAGATTAAGAAAATGATTTTTATTATTCATTGTATTTCTTCGATTGTCTTTTTTGCTATACATATTTTTTCATTTTTTATTGTGAAATATAATATATATATAAAGGAATAAATTTCAAAGTACATTTTAACAAGTAGTTATAGAACAAATTTCAACATATGATATGGGTGACAATTCCACAATTTCAGGTATTTCCTTCTGTCTGCTATAATACACCAGGAAATAAAAAGAAACATGAATATAATGATTCAGCTGTCATACTCATTTGGTAAATCCTGTCTTCTCTATTACAACTCCTCCCTCTCATTTGATCCTTCTCCCAGTCTTTAGGGATATTTGAGCAATGACAATACTAACTTCTTCATGTTGAAAAGGAGGGTTGACATTATGGAAATGCAACTGGTTGATGCTTTTGGAGACTGGTAACTCTGGGTTTCAGGGCTTATTTGACCTAGGAACCATCTAGAGTTTTTAGGTTTAAAATAAACTTAATGAGTGAAACTTTTATAGAGTCTCAGAGCCCTGGGTGTTCTTTTAGGGTTTACAGGGGTAGTGTCGGTTGGGGCTTGTGGAATACCATGGCAATTAGCAACATCTAGCTGAAACTTCCGTAAGAGTAGCCTCCAGAATAGCCTTTCGACTCTATTTGAAATCTCTTAGCCATTGACACCTTATGTTGTTACTTCTTTTCCCCCTTTTGGGCAAGTAGGCATTGCCAAATGGGGAGGATAATGATTTTACTTTCAGAGTTGGGCTTAGAGAGAGAGAGAGAGAGACCACATCTGAGAAACAAAAGAGTTCTCTGGAAGAAACTCTTAGGCATAGTTATAGGTAGGTTTGGCTTCTCCATTACAGACATAAGTTTCATAAAAGCAACTCTTAAGAACAAGAGCTTGACCTATTAACTTGGGAGTCCCTAACATTTGAGAGAGTATCAGGATTTTCCATGTAGGAAAGTTTAATAGTTCATATTTATTCTCTGGTCCCTCCAAGGACTTTCCTAATACTTTTAATTATCTGCCCAACATACTCTGGAATGGATCCAGGTATTACATTAAGCTATACAGAATTGCAAGAATTCATTCCCAGTTCTAGGCTCCATGTGTTTAGGTTGTTTAACTGAACTGGCCAGACAGGATATGTTGGATTTTGTACTACAGAAAATTTAGGAACTGGCCAGACAGGATAAGTTAGATTTTGTGCTACAGAAAATTTAGGTTTTGGACAAAATAAACCTCTCTTCCTTGGATCTCATGCAGTAGGTGAAGTTCTAAAATACAGACAATTTCATCCTTACCCCTCTATTCTAATTTACCTTAGTCCCAAACAGATCAGCTTTCTTCTTATCTCTAATTGAAGTCTGATCTCTTTTTCGGTTCTTTTAACTTTTGCTGTATGTAGCAATGCTGGCTTTCAGAGCTGCAGAACCCCTACTCTGAGATTTAGGTGTCACACAGGTATCCAAAGTTCCAGAAAAAATACCATTTAAACACATATATAGCAAACACATATATAGCACTGTATCTCAGAATTTAGAAATAACACTTAAAGCTCAGGAATAAATGTGACTGCTACTAAGAGCTTACAACCTAGGCACCAGTTTTCTTATAAGTATTTTCTAAAAATGACCGTACAATATTTATCCTTTTGTTTCTGGCTTATTTTGCTCAACATAATATCCTCATGGCTCATTCACCTTGTTGCATGCCTCATGACTTTGTTCCTTTCGGTAGTCACACAATATTCCATCAGTCCACCTCTCTGCATCTCAGTCATTGCACCCTTCAGCCACGTCCACCATTGGGTTTCATGAATAACATTGCCATAAACATAAGTGTGTGAATGTCTACTTGAGTACCTGCTTTCAGTTCTTTCAAGTATGTTCTCAGCAACAGTATTACCTAATCATATGATGACCCTATATTTAGTCTCCTGTGGACTCACTACATTACCCTCCAGAGGGGCTGCCCCATTCTGCTACCCTACCAGCATTGATTGGGTATACTTCTCTCTCCATGCTTTCTCTAGCACTTGAATCCTTCTGTTTATTTATTTATTTTGAATCTGCAGATTTTGTTGGGATGTATTCATATAGCATGTATTCTATCCAAAATAAACCGTGTTTCACAATATCCTCACTTAGTTTACAATCATTACTCTCAATTTTAGGCAATTTTCATTACTCGAAAGAGAAAAATTACATAGACACACCCACACCAAAGAGAAAATCCAAAACTCCCCTTAACTCCTACTCTTTCCTCTGAATTATTTACCCTTGTGGTACTAGTGATATATTCCTAGTTAAATATATAATTTAGCATGCAATAAATAGTTTTTTCATATACCCCTCTATTTATTAACTCTTTGTACAAGTGTCATACCTTTGAAGTATTTCATGCAAGAACTTATTTAGATTTATAGTGCTAATTGGTGAGGTACATGGCTCTAAACAACCCCTTTCAATCATATTCACCTTCAATATGGCAATATTATTTGTAAACCCATTCTAATAAACTACCATCACCTCTAACCATTCCCATACATTTATCAACCTTGTTAACTAATCTGTACATATTAGGTAATTATTTCCCCTTCTCTAGCTTCTGTCTATCCCTAGGTCCCCTATATTCTACATTTTAAAACTCTTGAGTTTACATTTTCCAAGGGATTCATATTAGTGAAAACAAACAGTATCTATTCTTTTGGGTCTGGCTTATTTCACTCAGCCTTATGTCCTTAAGATTCATCCTTCAGGACCTCATTTCTTCTTACTGCTGCATAATATTCCATCTTATATATATACCACATTTTAGTTATCCATTCATCTGTTGATGGACACAGTTGTTTCCATCTTTTGGCAATTGTGAATAGTGCTGCTATGAACATCAGTGTCTACATGTCTGTTCATGTCACTGCTTTCAGCTCTTTTGGGTATACACCAAGTAGAGGTATTTCTGGGTCATAGGGCATGTCAACATTAGGTTTTCTGAGGAACCGCCAAACTGTCTTCCACAGTAGCTGTACCATTTTACATTTCCACCAGCAGTACACAAGTGTTTGAATTTCTCTACATCCTCTCCAACATTTATAGTTTCCTGTTTGCTTAATGATAGCCATTCTTATAAGTGTTAAATGATATGTCCTTGCGGTTTTTATTTGCATTTCCCTTGTAGCTAAAGAGGATGAAATCTTTTCATGTGTTTTTTAGCCATTTGTATTTGCTCTTCAGAAAAATGTCTATTCATATCTTTTGCCTATTTTACACTTGGGTGTTTGTTCTTCTGCTGTTAAATTGTATGATTTCTTTATATATACCAGATAGGGATTTGATATCCAAACCCTATCAGACTATGGTTTTCAAATATTTTCTCCCATTGAGTTGGCTGCCTCGTCACCTTTTTGACAATGTCCTTTTGGGCATAGAAGCATTTGATTTTGAGGAATTCATATTTATCTATTTTTTCTTTCATTGCTTGTGCTTTGGGCGTAAGGTCTAAGAAGGTACCTCCTATTACTAGGTCTTGAAGATGTTTCCCTATATTTTCTTCTAGGAGTTTTATGGTACTGGCTTCTACATTTAGGTCTTTGAGCCACTTTGAGCTAATTTTTGAATAGGATTTGAGGTAAGGGCCCTCTTTTATTCCTTTGGTATATCCAGTTCTTCCAGCTCCATTTTTTGAGAAGACTACTCTATCCCAGTTCACTGGATTTGGGGGCCTTGTCAAAGATCAACTGACCATAGATCTGGTGGTCTACTTCCAAACTCTCAATTTGATTCCATTGATCAATATGTCTGTCTTTGTGCCAAATATGCTTTTTTGACTGCTGTGCCTTTATAAAAAGTTTTAAAATTAGAAGTGTAAGTCCTCCCACTTCATTCTTTTTTACAATGTTTTTTGCTATTTTAGGCCCTTTCCCTTCCAAATAAATTTGACAACTAGCTTTTCCAAGTCTTCAAAGTAGGTTGTTGAAATTTTGATTGGCATTGCATTGAATCTGTAAATCAGTTTGGGAAGAATTGGCATCTTAATAACATTGAATCTTCCTATCTATGAACATGGAATGCCTTTTCACTTTTTTAGGTCTT
>PVIY010043804.1:0-20089 GCA_004026745.1 Myrmecophaga tridactyla
TGCTGTTCCAGATGTGGTATCATTGCTTGAGCAAATCAATACATCCCCTGGTACCTGGTATGCAGCTATTGATCTGGCAAATGCTTTTTTCTCAATAGCTATTAGTAAGGACCACCAGAAACAGTTTGCTTTCAGCTGGCAAGGTCAGCAATATACTTTCACTGTCCTACCTCAGGGGTATATCAACTCTCCAGCCCTAGGTCATAATCTTGTCCGCAGAGACCTTGATCATTTATCCCTCCCACGAGACATTACACTGGTCCATTATATTGATGATATCATGTTGATTGGACCTAGCGAGCAAAAAGTAGCAACTACTCTAGATTTACTGGTGAGGCATTTGCGTGTCAGAGGATGGGAGATAAATCCAACAAAAACACAGGGACCTTCCACCTCAGTGAAATTTCTAGGTGTCCAGTGGTGTGGGGCATGTCGAGATATCCCTTCTAAGGTGAAGGAGAAGTTGCTGCATCTGGCCCCTCCTATGACCAAAAAAGAGGCACAATGCCTAGTTGGTCTTTTTGGATTTGGCGACAACACATTCCTCATTTGGGTGTGCTACTCCGGCCCATTTATCGAGTGACCAGAAAAGCTGCTAATTTTGAGTGGGGACCTCAACAAGAGGAGGCTGTGTGACAGGTCCAGGCTGCTGTACAAGTTGCTCTGCCCCTCGGGCCGTATGATCCAGCAGATCCAATGGTGCTGGAAGTGTCAATGGCAAATAGAGATGCTGTCTGGAGCCTTTGGCAGGCCCCTATAGGAGAATCACAACGCAGACCCTTAGGATTTTGGAGCAAAGCCTTACTATCTGCTGCAGATAAAGGCCTGCTACTGGGCTTTAGTAGAGACTGAATGCTTAACCATGGGCCACCAAGTTACCATGACACCTGAGTTGCCTAACATGAGCTGGGTGTTGTCTGACTTGCCAAGCCATAAAGTTGGGCGTGTGCAGCAGTACTCTACTGTAAAATGGAAATGGTATATATGAAATAGGGCCAGAGCAGGTCCTGAAGGCACAAGTAAGTTACATGAAGAAGTGGCCCAAATGCCCATGGTCTCCACTCCTGCCACATTACCTTCTCTTTCCCAGACCAGAGCTATGGCCTCTTGGGGAGTTCCTTACAGTGAATTGACTGAGGAAGACAAAACTCAGGCCTGATTTGCAGATGGTTCAGCACGATATGCAGGTTCCACCCAAAAGTGGACAGCTGCAGCATTACAACCCTTTTCGGGGGTGTCCTTGAAGGACAGTGTGAGGGGAAATCCTCCCAGTGGGCAGACCTTCGAGCAGTGCACCTGGTTGTTCATTTTGCTTGGAAGGAAAACTGGCCAGAGGTACATTTGTATACTGATTCATGGGCTGTTGCTAATGGTTTGGCTGGATGGTCAGGGACTTGGAAAGACCATGACTGGAAAATTGGTGATAAAGAGGTCTGGAGAAGAAGTATGTGGATAGACCTTTCTGAGTGGGCTAAACACATGAAGATACTTGTATCCCATGTGAAGGCACACCAGAGGGTGACTTCAGCAGAGGAAGATTTTAATAATCAAGTGGATAAGATGACCCATTCTGTGGATACCAGTCAGCCTCTTTCCCCAGCACTTCCTGTGTGGTAGTTAGATTCAGTTGTCAACTTGGCCAGGTGAAGGCACCTAGTTCTGTTGCTGTGGACATGAGCCAATGGTAGGTGAACCTCATCTGTTGCTGATTTACATCTGCAGTCGGTTAGGAGGCCTGCCTGCTGCAATGAATGACATTTGACTTAATTGGCTGTTGCTTAAATGAGAGTACAACGTGGCACAGCCACACAGCTCGGCATTCCTCATCTCAGCACTTGCAGCTCAGCCCAGGCCTTTGGAGATGCAGAAAGAAGTCACCCTGGGGAAAGTTGTTGAAACCCAGGAGCCTGGAGAGAAGGCTGGCACAGACCATCCTGTGCCTTCCCACATAAGAAAGAACCTCAGTGGAAAGTTAGTTGCCTTTCCTCTGAAGAACTAACAAAATAAATCCCCTTTTATTAAAAGCCAATCCGTTTCTGGTGTGTTGCATTCTAGCAGCTAGCAAACTAGAACATCCTGTCATTGCCCAATGGGCTCATGAACAAAGTGGTCATGGTGGTAGGGATGGAGGTTATGCATGGGCTCAGCAATATGGACTTCCACTGACCAAGGCTGACCTGGCTACAGCCACTGCTGAGTGCCCAATCTGCCAGCAGCAGAGACCCACACTCAGCTCCCGATATGGCACCACTCCCTGAGGAGACCAGCCAGCGACTTTGTGGCAGGTTGATTTCATTGGACCACTCCCTTCGTGGAAGGGGCAGCAATGTGTTCTAACTGGAATAGACACATACTCTGGATAAGGGTTTGCTTTCCCTGCATGCAATGCTTCTGCCAAAAATACCGTCTGTGGGCTTACAGAATGCCTTATCCATCATCATGGTATTCCACATAGCATTGCTTCTGATCAAGGAACACACTTCACAGCAAGTGAAGTATGGGAATGGGCACGTGCTCATGGAATTCTCTGGTCTTACCATGTTCCCCATCATCCAGAAGCAGCTGGATTGACAGAACAGTGGAATGGTCTTTTGAAAACTCAATACAGTGCCAACTAGGTACAGTGCCTTGAAAGGGTGGGGTAATGTTCTCCAGGAAGCTATATATGCTCTGAATCAGCGTCTGCTGTATGGTGCTGTTTCTCCCATAGCCAGGATCCATGGGTCCAGGAACCAAGGGGTGGAAATGGGAGCGATACCACTCACTATTACTCCTAGTGATCAACTAGAAAAATTTTTGCTTCCTGTCCCTGCAACCCTGAGCTCTGCTGGTCTACAGGTTTTAGTTCCAAAACAGGGAGTGCTTCCTCCAGGAGAAACAGCAATGATTCCACTGAACTGTAAGTCAAAACTGCCACCTGGTCACTTTGGGCTACTTATGCCACTGGATCAACAAGCCAAGAAGGGGATTACATTATTGTCTGGGGTGATTGACCCTGACTATCAGGAAGAAGAAACAACTACATAATGGAGGTAAAGAAGAGTTTTCTTGGAATATAGGAGATCCCCTAGGGCCTCTTTTAGTACTACTATGCCCTATGATTAAAATCAATGGAAAACTGCAACAATCCAATCCAGGCAGGACTACGAATGGCTCTGAAACTTCAGGAATGAAGTTTGGGTCAGTGCACCAGGCAAAGAACCATGGACAGCTGAAGTGCTTGCTGAGGGTAAAGGAAACATGGAATTAGAAGTGGAAGAAGGTAGTGATAAATATGAACTTCGACCACGTTATCAGTTACAGAAACGAGGAATATAATGCTGTTTTGTTCATGTAATACTATTTAAGTTGTAAGATATCAAGTTTAAGAATAAATATTACCCAAGGATTTGCGCCCTATTCTGGAGAGATTTAACGTGTTTCCAGTTATATGCAGGACAGTTGAGTATTGTTAGGTGAAAGAAAAAAAAATGTGTGTCTTATTTTTATTTAGAAATTAGGTATGGTTTAAGGTGGTATGTATAGTTGTCAAGTTGACAAGGGGTGGACTGTCATGGTCAGGTTCATGTGTCAACTTGGCCAAGTGGTGGTTGGGCAAGCACTGGCTTGTCTGTTGCGATGAGGACATTTCATAGAATTAAATCATGATCAAACCAGTTGCATCCACAGCTGATTCCATTTGTAATCAGCCAAAGGGGTATGTCTTCTGCAATGAGTGATGCTTAATCTAATCACTGAAAGCCCTATAAGGAGGATTCAGAAGAGATAGGCTCTTCCTGTTTTGGCTGGTGAGCCTGTCCTGTGGAGTTCGTCCAGACCCTCCATCGGAATTTTCTGCTTCACAGCCTACTCTGCGGATTTTGGACTCTGTGTTCCCGCAGTCACGTGACACACTTTTATAAATTTTATATTTGCAAGTGTTCCCTGTTGATTCTGTTTCTCTAGAGAACTCTAACTAATACAATGCTGAAATAGAAATAGCGAGATAGAATACAAGTATTAGGATAACAACCAAGCAATATAAATTGAATTCTATTCATCATGAAATTGGAACCACATTTTCAATTAAACTTTCCAGATACTTACTGGGCATTTGTAATCTCTGGCTCTCTCATGTTTCAGTGTGTGCATTATAAGGGCATATCGTCTCTGAAAAACCATTCCACATTCCCCACATTTATGTGATGCTTCTTCTTCAGTGTTTTCTTTAGCATCCCTTTTGGGCTGTTTCATCTTTTTTCCTCTCTGAACTAATTTCTGGGCCACCTGATTAAGGGATGGAAAATACAATCTAAGTAAATATATTCATTTTGATTTTTAAAGACATCAGTTATGTTATAAATTTCTAACATAAACATTTCAAATTTACATTATCTTACTATTATGGGTATTTAAAATAATAAATTGCTTTCTTGGTCCCCATCCCCAATTAATTTTCATTATAGCCATAAGTTTAGGAACAGAGTGCTTTCAACCTAAAGTTACAACTACAAAGATAAACCCCTTTTACATCATACCTGTTGAACTGCTGACTTAGGAACAGCTTTCCGTTTTTGCAGCTTTTTCTCCATTCCCTTGTGTAGTCGGATATATCCCCCTTCACTAACAGAGCGCTGCCGAAGCCTACTTCTATAAGTATCGACATCAGAAACAGGGTCTGCCTTCACGGTCAGTGCATCTATATTTTCCTGATCTGTTAAAGGTGGGTCAAGGTTCTGCCTATGTTCTGATATGTCATCATCACCGATATCCTCAGTTGATGCATCATTTCCCATCTCATTATTCTCTGCAGAGATACTGATTATATTCTCTTTTGAAAGTTTAGGGTGACTATTAGAAACGGTGCTGTCTTCTTTGCTGTTTGAAGTTTCTTTTTCTGTCTGGTTGTTTTTTGTTGCTAAATCAATAGACTCCATCTCAGGATGGGAATCAGTTACACATTCCACAGGAGACACAGCAGCTTCAGCCTTTGAAGAAATCTGAGGCTCAGTCTGTCGTCCAGGCTCTCCAGTCTGGTCAGCTTCTGACAATTCTCCATTTACTATTAGTACAATTTCACAGTCTCCAAGTTCGGTAGATAAAGTTGTTGTACTTCCCTCGTTGTTAGCAACAGGAGGTGCTGCGCCTTCATTCTGTTCTGGTAAGTTTTGGGTAGACGCAACTGTTTGTACTTCACCCTTTTTATATACTGTTAGCTGCTTCTCTTCCATGAGCTTATGTACACTTTCACAGATTTCTAAAACTTCTGACATGAAAAGATGACGAGCCAAGATGGCTACATCAGCCATGCTATAGAAGTCAAAACTTAGCACAGAAGTATAGGCAAATTCCAGTAAAGGAAGGAAACTTGCCTTACAAAAACCTGCATGAAAAAAGAAAGATAAGGAACAAAAAAAAAGTCAATTGCCATTAAAACCCCTTATAAGAACAATGAATACAGAATCATGACAATATAAAATACAGTGTAACCGATGTGGCCTTTTATTCTGCAATTAAACACCCCTGGATTTGTTGTGTTCTGGTTGCTTATTAAACCCTAACTAACTCACTTCTATGATCCCAAGTCTCTCAATACCTAAAATAGAAGATAATATCAGATTTACTACCTCAAAGAGTTGTTGTAAGGCAGTCATTTTCACTGTACTCCTTAGAACCCTGTGGGTTCTTCAAATTCCCCTCAAGAAACAGCTACTGGAGAACGGAGGGTAAAAAAAGAGGGAGGCAGATGAGTAGGCAGGGTTCAACCTGTCCCTTAAACCTCATTTCAAAAACTATCGCTGCATTTTTAAATAGACTTCCACATAAAATTTCATTGAACAGACAGTTCTATGACTAATAATTAAAAACCAAGGTCTACAGCAGGGATCAACAAAATTTTTCCATAGATAGTAAATACTGCACCCCATAAGATGCCTATTCAATTACTCAACTATGCCAGTAGCTGGAAGGCAGCAGCCATATAGCATATGTAAATGAATGGGCATGCCTATGTCGCAAAAAAACAAGATTTACAAAATGGTGCAAGGGGAAATTGGTCCTTGGGTTGTAGTTTGCCAACCCTTATTCTAAGGGATGAAATAATTACTAAACATATATGAGCCATTACATTCTTATTTTATGTGAGAAAGTAGGTCAGTTTATTTCTCTTCTAAGTTCTCAGTGCTTCAACTTTCAAAAACCATTTTTAATTCTTCATATTTACATGGTTCAAAATCAGAAAAAAGAAAACAAAGTGATAAGTCTAGTTCCATCTCTATAACCAGTATAATTACATTTCAAAATTTATCAGTCAAGCAAATATTCTTATTCCCCTTCTTACACTAGGTTATTATATTACATGTGCTATTCTGCACCTTGTTTGATTTCTGGTATAACAATTTATCTTAGAGATCTTTTATTAGTATATAGAAAACCAAAGCAACTATAAAAATCCATATTTGCTGTGTTTGTCAGTATTGACTCAGGTATATAAAATGATGTCCTTTTACATAGGTAGATTGGAGGGAAATGGACAAATACACAGGGATACCTCAAACTGTGAAATACATTAAAAGTCAGGCTGAAAAGTGAAGGGACTGCACACATTGTGATGGCTAATTTGGCCATTCTTAAGAAAGCTGGTATCTGAATAGGGTGCAATAATATTAAACCCCACTACAAATAATGTGACTAAGATAAGCTTGAAGTAAGTGTGCTGGTTTGAAATGATTATATACCTCAGAAAAGCCTTGTTCTTTCTTCTAATCCTGATTTAATAGAGAAGAAATCCAGAGTTTGCCTCAGAGAAGCTAAGAAAGGACCAGCAGACATCAGTCACATGCCTTCTGATGTGAGTGAGGAAACCCGGACACCATATGCTGCTCTTTCTTCAGAGTCAAGGTATCTTTCCCTAGATGGCTTAGTTTGGACATTTTTAAGGACTCAGAACCACAAACAAGTAACAATAAATCCCCTTTATAAAAGCCACTCCGTTTTTGGTATATTGCATTCTGGCAGCGTTAGCAAACTAAAACATATTTGGGTACCAGAGAAATGGGGTGCTTCGATTTGTAAATATCAAAAATGCTGGAATGGCTTTATAAACAGATATAGGCAAGGTTCTGAAAGAACTGTGATATGCTTCATAGAAAGGGTCTGAATTGCTTTGAAGAGACTGTTAGAAATATGGACACTAAACATTTTCCAGTGAAGCCTTAGACGGAAATGATGAATCTGTCACTGCAAACTGGAAGGGAGGATATCCTTGTTTCAAAGGGGCAGAGAATTTGGCTAAATTGTGTCCTGGTACTGGATGAAAGGCAGAATTTGAAGGCAATGACCTGGGATATATAGCTGAAGAGATTTCCAAACAAAATGTGGACAGTGCAGTCTGAGTAAAAAATTGGGTAGACTGAAATACTGGTGCTCAATGAAAGGGAGGGGTAAGGGATAAGGGATGTATGAGTTTTTTCTTTTTATTTCTTTCTCTGGAGTGATGCAAATGTTCTAAAAATGATCATGGTAATGAATACACAACTATGTAATGACATTGTGAGACACTGATTGTATAATATGGTTGAATGGTATGTGTGCGAAGATTTCTTAATAGAAATATTTGAAAAAAAATACTAAACCATTTTTCTTAGAAGAAATATAGGGATAGGTTCCTCTGAGCTTTTGGCACAACATTTCCATCAACTGATTAATATATCACCTTGTTTTGTGTGAGTTTCTAATTAACAATATCTTATTTTAAAAAAACGTTGTCGAATACATGTTCTGGCTGGCATTATAAAGCAAGAAAAAAGTTCAAAGTATAAGGGATGGAAAGCAAGAAACAAAATCATTATTAGTAGATGTTTGTTTAATGCAGAAATCCCCAAAGAATTTACACATTAACGTCTGTGTTATTAAGGGACGTAGCAATATTTCTATATAAAATTAACATACATATAAATTAGAAAATACCTAATTTAAGGAGAAACAAGTTATAATGGTATAAGAAAATATAAAATACCTTGGACTAAATGTAACAAAATATTTCCAGGCAATGTATGGATAAATCTCTAAAGCTTTATTTATTTGATACAATCCCTATCAAAATGCATTCATTCTTTTCTTTCTGTATGTGTGCAACATGACAGGTGGATTTTACTATTTATATAGAAGAGCAAAAGGTTGTGAATAGCTAAGACCCACCTTAATAGTAAAGGTGAAGATTTTCCTTACGTTAATTATAAAGCTAAAGTAATTAAGATCAATTGACAGCAACACAGGAAGAGACAACCAACAGCCTAGAATAATTTCCAAACACATGTACAAGTTTTTTTGAAACAGAATTTGCATTGTGGATGGGTGAGAAAGGGGCAGAGTTTTCACTAAATAGTTCTGAGACAAGTAACTATCAATAAAGGAAAAAATGAAATTGAATACCTTACAAACAAAAATAAATTCAGAATGTATTAAAAGTTAAATATGAAAGAAAAATTATAAAATTTGAAAAAGTCAATAATGAAAATATCTTTATGATTTAGGGTAGGGAAGAATTTTTTTCTTTTAACTCTTTTTATTGTATAGTATAACATATATACAAACCAAAGAAATAAAAAAGCAATAGTTTTGAAAGCATTCTTCAACAAGCAGTTACAGGACAGATCCCAGAGTCTGTCATGGGCTACCATACGATCCTCTAAGATCTTCCCTTCTAGCTGCTTCAGAATATAGGAGGTTAGAAGGCTTAAATATTTTTTTATCATCACAATTGACTTTTTTCCTTCTTTTTTTTGTGAAAAAAATAACATATATACAAAAAAAGCTATAAATTTCAAAGCACGTCACCACAATTAGTTGTAGAACATATTTCAGAGTTTGACATGGATTACAATTTCACAATTTCAGGTTTGTACTTCTAGCTGCTCTAAAATACTGGAGACTAAGAGATATCAATGTAATGGTTCAGCATTCATATTCATTTGCTAAATCCTATCTTCTCTGTATAACTCCACCATCACCTTTGATCTTTCCATCCCTCTCTTTAGGAGTGTTCGGGCTATGGCAATTCTAAATTTTTCATATGGAAAGGGTCTGTCACTAATATGGGGTAGGGAGATAGAACTATCTGACATTCTCGAGAGGCAGGGCTAGGTTCCAGGATTCATCTGGACCAGGGACCCATTTGGAGGTTGTAGGTTCTAGAAAGTTACTCTAGTGCAAGGAACCCTTGTGGAATTTTATATGTTGCCCTAGATTTGCTTTAGGATTGGCTGGAATCGTCCTGGTTCAGTGTTGGCAGGTTATGATAGGTAGCAAGGTCTAACTGAAGCTTGCATAAGAGCAACCTCAAGAGCAGCCTCTCAACTCTTTTTGAACTCTTCCTGCCACTGATACTTTATTAATTACATTTCTTTTCTCCCTTTTGGTCAGGATGGAATTGTTGATCCCATGGTGCCAGGTCTGGATTCATTCCTGGGCGTCATCTCCCACATCGCCACAGAGACTTCTACCCCTGGATATTATGTCCCACATAATGGGGAAGGCAATGATTTCACTTGCAGAGTTGGGCTTAGAGAGATTGAGGCCATATCTGAATAACAACAGAGGTCCTCCAGAAGTAACCCTGGGGCATGCTTACAGGTACTCTAAACTTCTCTGCTACCTACATAAGCTTCACAAGGGTAAGTCTCCTGATCGAGGGCATGGCCTATTGATTTGGGGGTCCCTAAAATTTGACACAGTATCAGGGGATTCCCTGCTGGTAAGGTTTAATAGTTCCATATTCTTTCTCCTGGGAAGAACTTTTTAAAAGCATAAATAACATAAAGAAATACAACCACCTTTTTTTTTTTTTTAAGTTTATTTGGATCTCTTTTGTATTTTTCATGTTTCTAACTTTTTTAACATATGCTGTTTTAACGTCCTTGTCTGGTAATTGTAATGTTTATGCCAATTCTAAACAGATTCTTACTGGTTAATTATTCTCTCCATTATTGGTCATGTTTTTCTGTCTCTTTGAATGCCTGGTAATTTTTGATTAGATGCCAGACGTGAATTTTCCCTAGATGTTTATTTTTTAAGTCATCATCATGATCATTTATTGAACATTTACATCAATTCAGAAAAAGAAATAAAAAGAAAACAGAAAAATTCATACACACTATACCCCATACCCCTCCCTTTCATTGATCACTAGCATTTCAATCTACTAAATTTATTTTAACATTTGTTCCCCCTAGTATTTATTTATTTTTAATCCTTATGTTTTACTCATCTGTCCCTAAGGTAGATAAAAGAAGCATCAGGCGCAAGGTTTTCACAATCACACAGTCACACTGTGAAAGCTATATCATTATACAATCATCATCAAGAAACATGGCTACTGGAACACAGCTCTATATATTTTCAGGCAGTTCCCTCCAGCTTCTCTGTTACACCTTAACTAAAAAGGTGAAAAATTCAACGATCTTAAGCTTGGTAATTAAAAACCAATGGAGGGCGGGCCACGGTGGCTCAGCGGCAAGAACGCTTGCCTGCCATGCCAGAGGACCCAGGTTCGATTCCTGGTGCCTGCCCATGTTTTA
The DNA here is from genome assembly GCA_004026745.1 of Myrmecophaga tridactyla. NCBI lineage: Eukaryota > Metazoa > Chordata > Mammalia > Pilosa > Myrmecophagidae > Myrmecophaga > Myrmecophaga tridactyla. The sequence continues at coordinate 10,557 of PVIY010043804.1, forward strand.
ATAAATAAATAAATAAATAAATAATAAAGCTCAACTTTAAAAAAAAAAAAAAAACCAATGGAAATTATAACATTGGTTTTTCATACCATGCACATATTTATATTCTTTATCCAACAATATTTAAATCACTTTTCCTTAATAATGTCTATTTCACTTGCTATTGACTGAATAATAAAAAATAAGCACCTTGAATTAAGAATAAATGAAGTATTTTGTTGGAATATTAGGTTGCTGTGCTACAGCTATTTCAGAGCTGCTAGTTCTTTTCATCTGCTATATGTTGCTGAGAAATTGAAAAATTATACACTTCTTTCTCTCTGCTTCAGATGCCTGTTAGGGAAAAAACTCCAAAACAAACATATCAAAAGCCTACACCTGTAATGAGTTTTATTATTCAGACTGCACAGTGTAAGATGCTATTTATTCTCTGAGTCACCAAATCCAGAAAATATACCACTACTATAAACTGTAATATGATTCTAAGCTCCAAAAAACTTCTTGCTTGCCATTATATCCCCAGAGCCTAGGCCAGTTCCTGACTCACAGTGGATGCTTAATAAATACATTTTTTTTAATAAATACATTTTTAGCAACTAAATATAATGCTACTGCTGAAGGAGGGGAAACAAAAACATAGATATATAACATATATATTATAAGCAATATATATATTTGTCTTCCCAGAAGAGGTAAGGCCAAAAAGTATATGGTAGAAGAGGATTAGTAGTTAAATGGATATGTATTTATGTAACTGGGTAAAGTCACTTTTTTGTTTCAGTAACAATATTTAGCTCAGTAATGTCAGTAATTCAATTTAAGATTTATAGCAATTTTATATTGAGAGAAAACAGATAAATAATGCTACCTACTTTAATTCTTTGTAAATATTCATTAATTTGACTTAAGCCAATATATAAATTCTAGTGAGGCCAAAAGAAAATCAACTTATTCACTTACCAAAAACAAAACACCTCACCTGGAATTCTGATTATTCTACATTGACAATTTGATTATTTAAATCTATTTTCTAAAGATTAATCTTTAAAAAAATCCATAAAGTATTCCATATACAATTATATGTTTTATAAAAAAAGGTAAAGACAATCCATTTAAAAATATAATAGTCACTTATTTATAACACTGAAGAGGTTGTGGATTTCTAATTGTTTTTAAAGTTTAAATCTCACAAATTCTTCTCTAGTTACAGTTATCCCCCACTAAAAGGCGGTGCATGGGAATAACAGCCCTTTCCATAACACTATTTTAGAAACCTTGCTGAAAGGAAGGACTTCTAATTCACCTTAGCCTGTTGCCTTACTTCTCCCACTATAGCATAAATCTTGTTTGTTAAGACAGACAGGCATATGCACACATACACACAAACACACCCTTCTCCCAGAATGTACTTATAGATAAAAGCAAGAATATCAGAAAATTCTTACCAGAAAGATCCACCACCGCCTCATGACTGGAAACAGCTCCTTTCTCAATAAAAAGATCTCGAAAGTATTCACTATTAGCTGACAAAACAGATTTATGAGCTCTGTATTCTTCTCCTTCAATTAACAGAGTAACATCACAGAACTGGTTGGAGAGTCTCTGTTCATTCAGCTGTTTTAAGACAGCCTGACAATGCTTTGGAGAAGACCGTTTTACCACACCTTTGGTGTCAACCTATCAAAATAAGTTTGAAAACAAGAGCTGAATTATACATTAGCAGTATTTTTATCTTTAACAAAATTTAAAACAAGACATACTTTCCTTCTTAACAGATATCCTTAATCAATATGAAGAAAAACTAGTATCCTTTCTGTTACCTCTATACTTAAATAAAGACATGTGGTCTTCACTATTGCCTGCTATGTTAATTCTACTTGACCTAATGAAAACTTGTATCTCTTGCATTTCTTGCTACCTCCTCTTTTTAATCAAGAATTTGATGATGTATGAAACTGATGAAGGCAAAGTCAAAACTTATACCAGTTTAATTTTATTTTGTTGCACTGATCCAGAGACTGCTTCCAGAAATGTGTTGTCTACCTATATCAATCTATCATTAAAAAAGAAGGGAGGAGGGATAATTAACAACAAATCAACAAGTTACTAGGTATACTCCGAAGAGAAGAAACAAAAGGAAATAATTACATATGTGTAATATTATAGCTATTCTTAATATTTATTTCTGGAAAGTTTCAAACATACACAGATGTAAAGAGACTAGTGTAATGAAATCTTATAAACTCTTATTCCAACTTCAGCAGTTATCAGATATGGCAATTTACACTTCTGCTTACTTCCTTATCCCTATCTTGAATTATCTGGAAACAATTCCAGACATCATGTCATTTATCTGGAAATATTTCAGTATGTATCTCTTAACAAATTAAGACTTGCACTGCACATCCACCATTTCACATATACTAGGATGGCTGTAGTAAAAAAGATGGACAAAAACAAGAGTAATTGAGATTGTGCAGGAATTGGAACCCTCACACATTGCTGGTAGGAATGTAAAATGGTGCTGTCGCTGTGGAAAACAGTTTGGTAGTTCCTCAAAGAGTTGAACGTGGAATTATGTGACCTGGCATTTCTGCTTATATATCCGAAGAGGTGAAAACTGGGACTTGAACAGCTAGCTATCTGTATACCAGTTTTCATGGCAGCATTGTTCACTTTAGCTGAGGGGTAGAAGCAACCTAAGTGTGCATCAGCAAAAGGGTGGGTAGGTGAAGTGTGGTAAGTGCACAAAATGAAATATCAAAAGGAATGAATTTCTGACACGTGCTACAAAATGGATAAATCTGACAACACCATGTTGAGTGAGGTGGGCCAGATGCAAAGGGACAAATATTGTATCAGAATATGAAATGCCTGGAATAAACAAATTCATAGAGACAGAAAGTAGACTGATCACCCATTACCATGGGGTGGGAGTAGGAGTGGAGGCTGCGATGGGGAGTTACAGCCTAATGGGTAAACAGTTTCTGTTGGGAATGATGGAAAAGCTTTGGTAATGGATATTGGTGACTAGTACAATATCGTGACTATAATAAATATCTCACTGAATTGTACACATGGAAAAAAAGAAACAAAAGGAACATTATTAGCATACATTTAGTCTAAAACAATACATTACCCATTTTTATCTTATTCAACAAGTTGCACTTCAAACACAGAAACCTGCTTAAATCTTCTATATCAATGGTAACGGCCAAGCAGTCTTAGTGGTTTGAGAAAAATAAAATATACCAAGACGGCAAACACTACTACACTGGTATAAACATTAAAACTAAATGGCAAATACCACTTACAAATATAAGTTCGTGTTTGGATACTGGCTTCTTTTTCACAGGTTTGGAGGCTGTAGTTGGAGGTGATGTAAAATTGCTCAGGTCATCTTCTGATTCATTACTTTCTTCTCCAGATTCAAGGTCTAGTCCCAATTCTTCCAACATTTCTGAAGTATCTGATATTGGACGGGAGCGATCTAGTTTTTCCTGACATTTGCTACACTGTTTAATGTAATCTTTGACTTGCTTTAATATACCTACAAGGAAAATAAGTCTAATTTATTACTGCTTATTGGGGACTGAATTATATATCACAGAAAAAGCATGTAGTTTTTAAAAAAACTTTAGGATATATTAGTATTTGAATAAATATTTTAAATTATATTTTATTTTCCTAACCAGTTCCAAGCAAGCAGCCAATACTTTACCCATCCATCAGGGACTAATTCATCTATCTCAAAATGGCTATTCACACCCAAACTCCTACACTTGCCAATACTTTTTTTTTTAAAACAGTTTTATTCACATACCATACGATCCATCCTAAAAGTACAATCAATGGCTCTTAGCATCACATAGTTATGCATTCACCACCATAATGAGAATATTCCCATTTCTTCTGAAAAAAAAAAATACCATATGCCTCCCTTATATCCCCCTATTATTGATATTTAGCTTTGGTATAGTGTCTCTGACACAATTAATGAAAGAATATTACAGTGTTTCTGTTAACTACAGACCTTAGTTTGCATTAATTGTATTTTTTCCATATACCACCTTCCCCATTATTAACACCTTGTAATAGTGACATAAATTTGTTCTAGTTCACAAAAAACTTTCTTATATTTTATACAATTAATCACTATCAACATCCATTTCAGTTTTCACTAGATTAATCAGTCCCAGCTTTTATTCTCTAGCTTTCCTTCTAGTGACATAAATGACCCTAGTCTTCCTTTCAATGACCCTCACGCTCATCTTGAAAAACATGCTCATAATCCATTCCTGTAGGTATAAATCCATTTTAAATTGGACTCTCTGAAGATGTTATTTTCAATTAAGATGAGGCCAACTGAAACAGTTTGGGCTTTAGTCCAGATTACTGGAGACTTTTATAAGCAGAATGAAATTCAGAAGGAGAAAGAAAGCCACAGGGAGGAGTTGGAAATCAGTAGAACCCGGAGGAGAAAGCACAGTATCATAGGCATTGCCATGTGACAGAAAAGTCAAGGACTGAAGATTACCAGCAGTTAGTCCCCAAATGCCAAAAGTCTTTAGGGAGAAAGCATTAGCAATGCCTTGAGTTTGGACTTAGCCTAGCCTAAAAATTGTAAGCCAATAAAGTCACATTGCTGAAGGCAACCCACTGCCTGGTATTTGTTTTAGCAGCCGGGAAACTAAGACTCCACTCTTAGTTCTGGAACAGAATTGCAATCCACCCACCAAACTTGTAATAACAACTGTTTTTGAAAGCCACGATATTTTAGGGTTGTGTGAAATAACTGCATGCATAACCTAATAAAAAAGTCACTGTACTTAACTATTCAAAAAGCCTACTTGGAATTTCGACTTCCAGCTCCATAAGCTGGGTAAGAGTGGAGGAGCTAGCAGGAAGACTTTATATACATACACACACACACACACAGCATCCTTCTTTTTTTTTTTTTTTTTTTTTTTTAGCATCCTTCTTGTAAGGTAGAAATAATTAATTTCAATTCTATGGAAGAGGAGAATACAGAAGCTCTAAGCTCCAATGTCAAGTTGGCCTCCAGAAGCTATGTGATCTTCAGTATATTAACGCTGCTTATCCAGTAACATATTTCCCCATCTCTGTGGCAGAAACTTCTTCCCACAAGATTTCCAAGTAAATGTAAATGAAAAGGTTTGTTAATTAGCTAATACAATACAGCCGTATAAGGCATATTCCTGAAAAAATTTCAAGATGTCAAATTGTAAGTGCCTTCTACTTTCGACCTATAGATAGTATCGAAGGAATATGCCTCAAAGTGTATCCTGTCCCATACTTGATAAAAAAGCATACACTGGACTAATAAATTCAAGAAAGTTTATTCCCATTTTAGATACATAGACATTATCATATTGAAGTTTTGTGGTCTACTGTAAGGAAACCACTGTAACCTAGGAATTTATCAAATTTCTTTGTTTACAGAAGACTTTTTTTTTACAGATATATTAAAAATAACAGGTTAGGGTTAAATATGACTTTCATCAAAAAGCATTTACAGAAATAATTTTTTTTTAAAAAGCATTTACATGTGCACAGATTTAGAGACCAAATTAGAGGTTATAACAAGTTTGTACCTGTACTGTAGGCATTGGGCAGGTTTAAAAAAACTGATAAAAAGGCAGAACGTATATACAGTTTACATACAGTAACGAGTAAATGAATATGTGAGAGGGAGAAGAAATATGTAAGAGAATATATATTTATATATATATATATATTTCTAAATAGGAAATATATTTCGAGAATGAGGAGTACTACAGAAAATTTCCATATCCAAAATAAGATAAGAGTTTTTTCTAATTAATCTTGGATGTATTTCTAAACATTTTAGGATTCTACACATTTATGTATACTCCTGCATACATGAAAACTTTGATTAAAATATTAACAGCTAAGAATGCTTGCCTGCCATGCCTGAGGACCCGGGTTCGATTCCCGGTGCCTGCCCATGTAAAAAATATATATCTATATTAACAACTGAGTTCAATGGTATTAGAGGAACTACACAGAAAGCATCTGAACAAGGACAAAAATAAGAAAAATTCCAGGGGGTAAAAAAATACTTGTGTACAATAACCCATCAATTGTCTCGAAAATCCTATTTCCCTTACGTTCAAGGTGTCAGTGTCTTGATGGGCTTATCTTAAATTTAGCTTTTAAATCTAGCTATACAGATTTAGAAACTTACTTTCCTCAGTTTAAGTTTCAGTTGCCCAGGCTTAACGAATTTGATTCAAGTTAACTACCAAATGTATAAATATAGTTAATTTATTACTTTAAGAATGGAAAATTACTGCAAGAGGTTGAAATTATTTATGTGTCAGAGCAAAGTATGAATCCACTAACCAGCCTTGTGACATGGACCTCTCTGTGGTATCATCTGTGAATGGGGTTAAGAGCATTTACAACACTTCATAAGGTACTGGTTATCAATAAAAAAAAAAATTGATAAATCAAGTACTTTGAATAGTGTGACACACAACTGCTACAAAAGTATCAAATAATGCTGTTCATCAACTTTTCTCTCTTGCACCAAAAACAGAAAGTCCAAATAAAATACCAAGTTATTAAAAAGTGGTAAAATCAGAAGAAAAGGGAAAAAATAACTCTAATAAAACAGCTTGAGGAACAGTTTCTCACTCTAAAGCAGGTTTCTGAACTTCATCAGCATTGACATCAAGGGCTGGATGGTTCTTTGCTGTAGAAGGTTGTCCTGTTCATTGTAGGGTGTTTAAGAGCATACCTGGCTTCTATTCATATATGCCATTAGCATACTTCAATCTCCACCCACTCCCAAGTTATGACAACGAAAACTGTGTACAGACAGTCAAATATCCTCTGGGAGGTAACAATGGCCCTGGCTGAAAACTACTGCTCTGCAGATCTATTTGCCAAGTTGAACAATTTGTTCTTGTTAGCTGTTCAAGAACCCCTCTGCTCTTCTTGGTAAGTTCTGGTTACAACGACTACCTCCTGTTTAGGAGCTCTATTTTCTAGTTTCACTAATCATATTAGCCCTTCTGCTTTTGTTTTCTTTTCTTTTCCTCAAAGAGGTTACATTAACGATAGCTTTATTTTACATAAACTCAATTCTTAACAGATTTTCTAGAGATTACATCCTCACCACCACTGATAACAGCAGTATCAATTATCCCTAAGTCTAAATAAATAATTATAATCAGTTCTTAGGGTAGAACTTCTGCAGGTACCTAATTTAACCTATTATATGATTTTGTTAGTTTAATATTTTTCTTCCTAATTTAATCTTATCTCTTCATTTTAGACACACATAACTGTAGATCTGAATGAGGAAGGAGAAAGAGTATTTATTATGAAACTCCAGCAGATTGTAATCAGGATAAAATAAGGAGATACGAAAAAAAGGATAGTATTTATTAACACATTACATTCTGAAACAAATTTGGTAGCCAATATACATAAACTTTAGGCACTGAGCCAGAGTTTTTCATTGCCCTCTGTTTTAGTTCGCTAGCTGCCAGAATGCAATATACCAGAAACGGAATGGCTTTTAACAAGGGGAATTTAATGAGTTGCTAGTTTACAGTCCTAAGGCCAAGCAAATGCCCCAATTAAAACAAGTCTATAGAAATGTCCAATCAAAGGCATCCAGGGAAAGATACCTTGGTTCAAGAAGGCCGAAGAAGTTCAGGGTCTCTCTCTCAGGTGAGAAGGCACATGGCGAACACAGTCAGGCCTTCTCTCTCAGCTGTAAGGGCACATGGCAAATACGGTGTCATCTGCTAGCTTTCTCTCCTGGCTTCATGAAGCTCCCTGGGAGGCGTTTTCCCTCTTCATCTCCAAAGGTCACTGGCTGGTGGACTCTCTGCTTCATAGTGTTGCTCTCTCTGCTCGCTCTGAATCTCTCATTCTCCAAAATATTTCCTCTTTTATAGGACTTCAGAAACTAATCAAGACCCACTCAAATGGGTGGAGACATGTCATCCCTAATCCAGTTTAACAACCACTCTTGACTAAATCACATCATCCAGGGAGATGATCTCATTACAGTTTCAAACATACAATATTGAATAGAGATTATTCCACCTTTATGAAATGGGATTTATATTAAAACATGGCTTTTCTTAGGGGGCACACTTCCTTTCAAACCAGCACACCCTCAAACAAGGGAAGTTGCTACAACCTTGCCAGTGCACTAAACAGCTTATGATGGTAGCATTCCAGAAGAAGCAGCATAATGAATTCCTAATTCCTGATAGTGTGGTCACTATTTGACCAAACTTATAAGGTCCAAGACAAACATTCTCCAATGGTTTAAGTGCATTTATCTGTTTAGAAAGGCCATTCATTTATAGTTGTGACATTTAAAAACCAGGGATTAAAAATGCTTGTTTATCTCTTCTAGATCATTACCAATACTTATTATAAATACCATCTTACAACTAGAATCAATCCGCTTAATTATTTTTAATTACTCGGAAGCATGCTATGTAAGTTAGCTATGAAAGAGTTTTTAAAATTTCAAAGCAAATTATTTATGAAGAAATTGACCAGTGAAAATTCCTTCCATTCCACTATTGTATAAAGAATGTGTTCCAAGAGTTCCGGGAAGAAGGTGGAATAGGATAGGTCAAGTTCACCCCTGCACCAAGGAACAGCTAGAGAAGGGATAAGAAGGCGATTGAGACAGTGATTCCAGGGTCTAGGTGACCTGGGGGATCTTCTACACCATACAGGGAAGCCCAGCTTGCAAAAGCTGAAGAATTGAAACAGAGAACCAGAGACCGTAAACAGCTACTGTAAACAGCCTAGTGTACCCGTTTACAAATGGAGGGCTGGAGCCCTCAGGAGTGCATAGATGGGGAGAAGGGGACTAGAAAGCAAGTCAAGCCACATCTTTTTTTATTTTAACTTTCTTACTGTATAGTAAACATACATACAAAGCAAAGAAATAAAAAAGCAATAGTTTTCAAAGTACTATTCAACACGTAGTTACAGGACAGATTCTGGAGTTTGTCACGGGCTACCATATATCCTCTCAGATTTTTTCTTCTAGCTGACCCAGAATATAGGGGGCTAGAAGGCTTAAATATTTTTTTATCACCACAATCGACTTTTCTTCTTTCTTTTTTTGGTGAAAAGTAACGTATGTACAAAACACCAATAAATTTCAAAGCACAGCACCACAATTAGTTGTAGAACACATTTCAGAGTTTGACATGGGTTGCAATTCCACAATTTTAGGTTTTTGCTTCTAGCTGCTCTAAGATACTGGAGACTAAAAGAGGTATCAATTTAATGATTCAGCATTCACATTCATTTGTTAAATCCTATCCTCTCTGCGGAACTCCACCATCACCTTTGAATCAAGCAGCAACTTGAACCTGCTACTCTCACGCGCCCAGAGTCTGCAGGTTCTCCCCAAGACGTCCCCCCACATCCCATGAACCTGAACCCCATCACCGGCCACCCTACCGCATCCCTACAAGTGCTCCTGCCCCAACCCAAATGCCCCC
>PVIY010043805.1:0-20093 GCA_004026745.1 Myrmecophaga tridactyla
AGCTACAAACAGGTAAAATAAATTTCTGTCTCTGCTCTCTCAGTCCAGGAGATGGACCATTAGATAACTCATGTTCCCATCAGGCATGACTGTGGTCAGTGGCTGCTGTCCATGACCTTGCTGGATCCCCACCACAGCCCGGTAATGCCAGAGTGACTGTGCCTATTTCATAGATACGGGAACTGAGGCTGAATCCCAAAGCTGATCACGGGTATCAAGACCTCTAGTCCTATAAGCTGCTTATTATTACTAACCGTGTTTCTGACGTTGTCAGTTTCCTGGGCTACGGAGTAATAATCTCCAGAGAGAGAAAGCAGCTGGCGCCAGGTCACCCAGCCAATGAATGGCAGGGCTGGGGTGAGAAGCAGTGTGCTGGAAGGCAGAGCCCTCTGCTCATAGAGCTTGTGGGCATGGGCTGTGCCAGCATCTGGACACCCACCCTGAAAACCACTGGGGAGAAAGGCTGGAAGCACCAACACTTGGATTTCTCTGAGGGGTCCCTGGAGGGAGAAGCAGGCTCCTTCCCCATCCACAGTACCAAAGGCTTCTATTCCTGGCTCAGGGAGGACCTGCTCCCCAAGGCTGCAGCTCTATTTTTAGCCTTGAATCCATCAATAAATGGAGCCTGGCTGAGCAGGCAACCCCAAGCTGCCTGATGTTAATAATAAGAAGGAAAGGGACCATTTATTGAGCACTTTCTGTGTGCGGGGCTTTATGTGAAGTGCTTCACTTGGATTATCTACTTAAATCTTCACAACATTCCTGTGAAGTAACTCCTTTTATTATCACTGTTTTTCAGATAGGGAAAATGAGGCTCAAAATGGTTAGGGAACTTGGCTGAGGCCTTGGAGCTGATAAGCTGTAGAGCCAGAGTCCAGGCGCAGCCCAGAACCGGGTCTGTGGGACACTAGGTGGGCCCGTGCCCTTTCCTTCCCACCGCATGGCTGGAACGTGACCCTGAGCAGTGGGCAGCCTGGCCAGTCAGGGGGCCAAAGGCAGGGTGGACACGTCAGCAAACCATCCCAGCACACGGGACGCTGGAAGGGGGACGGAACCACTAGCTCCCACTGGCTGACTGGGAAATGTTTTACTGACAGAAGCGCAGACCTTGGAGTCCTGAGATGGAGAAGGGATATGGGGCACTGTGGGCAGAGACAACAGGACACACAATGGCAAGGGGGCGCGGAAATGCCAAGCTTGTTTGGGAACAGAGACCAGTCTGGTGGGACTGGGGGAAGGAGGGAGGGAGTTGGGCTGGTGTGCTGATTTGAAAGGAAGTATGCCCCCTAGAAAAGCCATGTTTTAATCAAAATTCCATTTCATAAAAGTAGAACAATCCTTGTTCAATACTGTATGTTTGAAACTGTAATTGGATCATCTCCCTGGATGATGCGATTTAGTCAAGAGTGGTTGTTAAACTGGATTAGGGGATGACATGTCTCCACCCATTTGGGTGGGTCTTGACTGGTTTATTGGAATCCTATAAAAGAGGAAATATCTTGGAGAATGAGAGATTCAGAGAGAGCAGAGAATGCTGCAGCACCCTGAAACGGAGAGTCCACCAGCCAGCCACCTTCGGAGATGAAGAAGGAAAATGCCTCCCGGGGAGCTTCAACAAACCGGAAGCCAGGAGAGAAAGCTAGCAGATGATGCCATATTCGCCATGTGCCCTTCCGGCCAAGAGAGAAGCCCTGACTGTTTTCGCCATGTGCCTTCTCATTTGAGAGAGAAACCCTGAACTTCATCGGCCTTCTTGAACCAAGGTATCTTTCTCTGGATGCCTTTGATTGGACATTTCTATAGACTTGCTTTAACTGGGACATTTTCTTGGTCTTAGAACTGTAAACTAGCAACTCATTAAATTCCCCTTGTTAAAAGCCATTTCATTTCTGGTATATTGCCTTCCAGCATCTAGCAAACTAGAACAGCTGGGCACGGATGGGGCAAGATTCTGAAAGGTCTTGAATTCCAAGGGGATCTGAATTCTGGATTCTGGACGGACTGTGAGCCGAGGAGTGAAGAAGTAGTTGAGTATGACCTTTAGAATGAGTGTAGAGAGTGGATTTGAGGGGGAGGGATCTGGGGGAGGGAATCGGTTCCTACTACTCATAGCGGTAATGGCTTCCAAGTGTGAAGCACCTACTGTGTGCATTAGGCATCATATTGGATGGTTTTCATAGGCTGTCAACAATACACATAGTAGGTGCTCAAAAAATGGTAGCCATTTGGAGGATATTATTATTCCACTTTTACAAATGAGGAAACTTAGACTTTGAGAGATCAAGTGACTGCCCAGGGCCACTACAATTGGGATCTGACGCTGGTTGATTCCTGAGATCCTGATCTCATTGGCCAGTTGGGATGGTGTGTGATAAAAACAGTCCCAGGCAAAAGGGCAAGGGAGCCAATTACATTTAGGAGCGGAGAAGACAAAGCAGGTTTCAAAGATTAAAAAAGGGGCAGATTTTTTTTTTTTAAGGGGCAGATTTTAATTGTGTTTTGGTCCTTTAAATAAGTTTGTTCACACACACTGAGGATAGCAACTACACCACAATGTTTACAAAGGTTTTCTGGGGCCGGAACTGGCGGGCAGACTCAACAGGGTGGGGGAGGTGGCACTGTTTTTTCCGGGCAGTGGCTGGGGGACAGGGGACAGAGTAGGATCCAAAGTTCAGCATGTCCAGCAGCTCTGAGGTCCCCCCAGGGTTCAGGGTTCAGAGGCCCAGGAGGCAGCAGCAGGGGTGAGAGAAGGAAGGGGTCAGCCTGAGTCTCAGCTGCATGCGACATCTGACATCAGCGAGGTCAGAGGCCTCCAACGGAGCAGGAAATACACACGATGAGCCTGCAGCAACTTGTAGTGCCAGAAAGTAAGGAAGTGCTTCAAAACACACACACACACACACACACACACAGAGTAATGGGGGCATGCCAGAGAGACACAGGAGCCAACTGAAAGAGCTCCAATGGCCAAAATGGGAACAATTTGAGCAAGAAACTAAACCAGCGTTGGATTATAACCCAAAGTATAAAATAAATATCCATAAACCCATACTGACATAAATAAATGATTGAATACATGATATAAATAAATGATTGAAAAGAGACGTGGCTCTCGCGTATTATGCCAAATAATTAATGTAGCTGCTGGGCCCTCGAGGAAGGGGAGCATCACTCCCCACTGCTTAAGTGAGGGCTGTGCACAGTGAATTCCTTCCAGACTACGAGGTGGTGAGGGGAGAAATGGAGAGTAACTTCCCAGAGAAGAGACCCGACAGACACGCCTCAGCCAGGTAAGCAGCGCCAGCGTCAGCAGTATGGCCGTGCTAATTTGATGTTTGATTTGATGACCCACTTCTCACAAGCCCAAGCAGTCGCAGAAGCAGTTTCTGCAGCAGTCGCAGCTTCTGTTTACTCCTGACTGCCTCTGCCTGCATCATCGTGAGGAGGGGACCAGGAACCTGGGCACTCTGGCCATCTTCCCAGCTGCTAGGAGCTTAGAGGCACAGGGACTCCCGTTACTTCGGCCTGGCCCATGACTTCGGGGTGCAGCCACATTCAATGGTGTCTCAGGAAGGCTCTGTCAGAGCACGGGGCCCAGCTAACTTGAAAGTGGCCTGGAGCTGCAAGGAGTAGCAGTGGCCAGGGGCCACAGGCATGAGCCTGGGTGCACAGAGCAACAGTGTCCCGAGGAGGTCCCCCAGAGGAGGCTGGGGGTCAGAGGGACAGCGGCTCCTGGCAGCCTCTGCAGGGTCCTGGTGCCCACGGCCCTGAGATGTAGTTCTGTCCATCTTTGGGCAGGGACTGAGCCTCGGGACCCAGAGCTGCATGCCCTGTGTTCCAGAGGCTCTTGCCCGGGGTCCTGAGGTCTGTCTCTGTTTTTCTGGTTTATGAGGGCAATGACCAAAAAAAAGACCTTCAGCTAAGTGGGAAGGGAGGTGGACCCACCATGAGCAGCTCGTCCTGGCCTGCTTGGTGTTACTGAAGGCGGTGGTGTTGTCCTCTGGCTGAGCAGCCCCACTCTCTTCTGCTGAAGGGCGCTGGAACTTGGGGTGCACAGTGCACAAGCAGCAATACCTATAGCTTGTGGGCAGTGGAGGGGGTGCCTCCCGGGGAAGTGTGGCTCTCCTGGCTGGTCAGGGCAGTGGGCCAGCATGGTCCGAGACAGCCCCACTTCCCTTTGTTTCCACAGTTTGTAAGACGAGGTTGAAGAACGTGCACAAGGCACTCATGGAAAATGAAGCCTCTGCCACCCCTGCACCCAACACCCCCATTCCCGGCAGCTTAAGGAGTGAATTAAATCTCCATCTCAGGGAGGCAAAACTGAGAGCTTCTGCCCAGTCGAATATATGTCAGAACCCAGTGTTTCTGCTTTTCTGCTCATGCCTGTGGCCTCTGGCCGCTGCTAATCCTTGTAGCTCCAGGCCACTTCCTGTGTAGTACAGCAGAAGGGGATCCCGTGATCCTGGGGAATAGGCCAGATGAGAGCTACTGGGGCCACAGGGAGGTCTCCTGGCCCTGGGAACTGCCAAGGAAAAGCAGAAAGACTGAGTCAGAAGCCTGAAAGCTTAGGAGAGGGCCAAGGCAAGGCTGACCCAAGGACTGTGGCTGGGAGGACTCAGGGGTTGGGCCCCAGGCCCCTGCAATGGGGACAAAGGAAGAGGAACTGGTAGGAGAGGAACTGGACACAAGTCACATGGCAGGTTGCAGGTGCAGCTGCCCTTCCAGCTCCTCTTGGGCAGAACAAGATGAGGCCCTTTACCTGGACTTCACATCCACTCCCTCTGCTGGTGTTCATACTGAGCCCTGGGCATCCACTCCTCACCCCACTCCCCAAATCAGGCCAGTTCTAAGCATCTCAGCAGTGACAATTTCTCTGACATGCCAGCAACATCTCAGCTTTCTCCATTGTTATCCTTATCTCCCCATGATTCTTGGGAACCCGTTTGGTTCTCCCAGATGGGCCCTTGGCTCCTGCTCTTACCTTATTTGTCTTAGACTCTCAGAAATCCAATGTCCCATAATCTACTCAGCCAAGTGACTCTCCTACAAAACTTTCCAGCCTCTAAATCCAGTCTGGGGCCTTAGCTTGCAGACTCTCTTGGAGGAGGAAGAAAGGAAAGAACCACGAAGTTTGGAGCACCCACTGGCCTGGGTACCCCTGGGTCCTCAGCCACTTAGCTGGGTACGCCATCTCCCTCTCTTACAGCTCACAGTGGCAGTCCTGGGGTTCGAACCCACTTTGGAGTCCAGCTCCAAAGCCAGTGCTCTTTCTGCAAGAAATCTGGAGAAATTTGGCAGATTATCACCCATGTCACATCACTCTCATGTACCCCCTGATATGATGTGGTGAGAAAACGAGCCACCTGGGGGATACTCTTTTAAAAAACCCAGGCCCCCAGTTTAATCAGGAGAGAAACATCAGACAAACTCAAATGGAAGGGCATTCTACAAAATACCTGACTGGTGCTCCTTAGAAACTTACAGACTAGAGGAGACTTCAGACATGACAGTCACTGCAGTGTAGCACCCTGCCCTAGATCCAGGAACACAAAGAACATGAGTGGTAAAATGGGTGCAATCCAAATTTAATATGGAGTTTGGTTAATAGTAAGGCACCAACATTTTCTTAGTTGTGACAAATGTAACATGGTAATGTAAGGTGCTAGCAGTGGGGAAACTGAGTGGGGAGCATATGGAACTCCCTGCATTATATTTGCAAGATTTTGTAAGACTAAAATCATTCAAAGATTAAAAGTTTATCATAAAAAAACCAAAATACTCTATCCTTGGCTTCCATGGTATTGCTCCGTTGTCTTCTTCCTACCTTTCTGGCTGCTTGTGTGTGGCTATGTGTGTGTGTATTCTTCCTTTCTAAACACCAATTTCAATGTAGTGTAGGTACTGCCTCATTGCAGTACTTGCTGGGAATCAAATGGCAAACAAGGCAGACCCAGTCTGGATCCTGTCCTTGGGGGAATATGATCTCAAACAGGGACTTTGGATTGAGTCAGACTCGAATTTGAACACCAGCCCTGCTGCTCCCCCAGGGCGTGGTCCCAGCAAGACACTGCCTACTTGAACCTCAGGTTTTCTCCTCTGAGAAAAGCAAGTAAAGATACCTATCTTATAGCGTTGTTCTGAAGATGAACTGAGATAATGTATGAAAGGTCCCAACCCATAGGAAATGTGCAATAAATATTTGCTGAAGAAGTCACCTCACACTGAATCACGGGTATAGCTGCCCATCTAGTCTCTCTAGTTCTGCCTCTTCCACAGTAGGTGTTTGGTGCAAGAAGCAACTGACAGCAAAAAAGTAGGTAAGTCTTGGTGATAAATTTAAATAAGTATTCACCAAAAACACTAAGTAATTATTTTTTATGCCTGTGAAAACCTTTTAGAAAGCTAGAACTAAAATGAAAAAGGATAGAGGTGGTGCTTGGAATTGAAGGAATGAAAAAATGGAGAGAGAGATACAACATTTATGGGTGGAAAGATGCAATCTTATATTCATTATACATCTAGTCTGTAAATTCAATGAAATTCTAATGTAAATCCCAACAGAATTCTTCAGGGAACGTGAGAAAATGGTTCTACATTTCATGTGGAAGAATAAAGGTATATAGATAGCTAAAACGATTATGAAGAATAGGAACCAAGTTGGATAATGGGCGTGCCCCCAAGATATCAAGAGGTATTACAAAACTATAGAATTAACTCAATGGGATAGTGGTCAGGAATAGTCCAGTCGATCAATGGAACAGGACAGTCACAAGAAACAAATCTGCGCATTCACAGGAACTAGGTATATATCAGAGGGGTTGTCATGAATCAATGAGATAAAAAGCAAATAATTCAGTAAATGGCATTGGGCCCATACCTGGGCAAAACCTTATTTCATTTTTCAGGACAGTGAGACATGCAAGAATATCAGGAGACAGAGACGGGCCAGAAAGAAAGGCTGGTTTCCAAAAACAATTCTACCATTTATTAACCTTGGGCAAGTTACTTACTCTTTCTGGGCCTGTTTCCTCATCTGTAAAATAGGGGGAGCAACAGCACACGCCTCAGAGACACGGCGTGAGGGTTAGATGGCTGCATAGGGGTCGCACGTTCAGGCCAGTCCTCGGCTTACAGAGTTGACCATCACTGTTCTTTTATTCCAGTAGCACATGACACTCACACCGCTGTTTCCCTTGTTTTCTGCCCAGTAGTGGGAGCCTCCGATGATCCAAACGGACCAGAATGGTCTTGGGGAGGCCCCGTCTGGTCTCTGCCATCAGGACCCGAACATGTCCTATTGGGAAGTCTTCTCACTTTTTAAAAATTATTTCCTTAGCATCATGCTTGTGGTCGCTGGTGACATCCAATCTCAACTTTTACCTCATTTGCAACCCTGACAACCAGATATGACTACTCTCTGGATTACACTGCACCTTTTTTTTTTAAATATTAAACTTAATTTTTTTAGAACAGTTTTAGATTTACAGGAAAATTGTGAAGATAGTACCCAGCCCCCAGTTTCCCTTATTATTAAAATTATCTTGCTTTTCTTTTTTTATTCAATATTATGTCTTTGAGATCCTTCTAATTCGGTGCTGTATTCCATTGAATGAATTCCCCTTTCCGTTTGATGGAGATGCTTCCAGTGGGCTCCATCAAACAGCACAGGTGGAGTGAGGCAGAGAGAATCGCTTTTCCCTCTCAATGAGGCCTCAAATCCTGGGTTCTGTAGGGGAAGTATTTACATAACTGTAATGTTTTAAATGTCATTTGGTTTTCAATATTAAGCATCAGCCTACAGGCAAAGCGTGGCAAACTGAGTGATTTTTACAGGACAAAATGTTAGTTGCTATAAACTTTGATGATGCAAAAGTTAAAGCTGAGCTGGAGGAAAGCAGAAGTGGGGAGGGGAAGAGACCAAGGCAAGTTACTTCACACAGGGCAAACTCAGGAGGTACAATCTAAAGAAGCAGCAGACATTTAAGAATATTACGCAAATCCCAGGGTGGAGCAGTTGGGGAGAGAGAGGAAGTTTTTATTTCAAACTCTTCTATTTGGCTTGAACACGAACCTTCATCCGCATGAATTATATTTGGGATAATAATAATAATAAATAATTAGGCAAAGAAGTCTACATCTGATTATAAGGGGTTCGAGCACTTTTAGTGACTCTTATCGCCCTGGGATCATGTAAATTCTCCGCAGAAATTTAAGGCCCTTAGCCCCACACCAACTAACCATTTTTCTTTAGGGCTCCCACCCCCACTCCGGATTCCACTCGGAGCCCGGGAGTTGGGACCATCTCCAGGAAGCCCTCGGGAGGAAGCGCGCGCGCCCCCTGCCGACTCAAGATGCCAGCGCGCGGGTGGTGGGGGGTGGGGGGAGCCGCCCTTTACGCTTCAACAGGGCTCCGCCCCCATCTCTTGCTGCGCTCCACGCGTCCCGTGATCCCAGCCCCTTCCCGGTGTCGGGGTGGGGTCCGGGGAGGGGGAGCCGGGAGACTTCAGGTGAGAGCCGCTCTGCTGGTAGGGGCCCGGTTCTCAGGGCAGTGGGGGGCTGTCTGGGTCAGGCCTGGGAACCTGGGTTGGGGAGTCTATCAGAACCGGCCCCACGTGAGGGCCAGGGGAGAGAGGATGGGAATTTGTCCCATTCAGTGTCTGCTGGGTGCAGAGTTGTTTAGAGCTGCACTTGAAATTGTGGGAGGAAGCTGGGCTCCTTCACTTCTTATTTGTGTGTCCTTGGGCAAGTCATTTAATGTCTCTGAATCTGTTCCTCACCTGGGGTTAAAATGAAATAATGCACATCAGTAAGTAATCCATAAATGGTAACTGCTGCTCTGATATCTCATTTCAGCAAAGGTGTAAACTCTCAGGCATGGGAAAACCTTAAAGGTTGCTGTAGCTCAACCCCTTTGGAGGCAGGACTCGCCCCCCACCCCACCCCTACCCTACCCAATTCCTGGGTATTGACCCAGGCCCTGCCAGGGTGCCAAGGCCTCAAGAGCAGGCAGGACCTGAGGATACAGTCCAGATTCCCACTGGCCTGGTGAGTCTGGAGTGGGCTGGCAGGTCAGACCCTCTGTGATTACATCCCCTGCCACTGTCGCCTTACAGGACCTGCGTTTCTGCTTTAGAGGGCCACAGAGGGCTCCAGCACAGAGGACGTTGCTCTAAGTCCCCTTCACAGCTGCATGCTTTTCCAGCAGGACAGGGAAGGGGCCAGCTCTGTGCCAGGCCTGACACTGCACCTGAGCTCAGGGGCCCGGGTTTGGGCTGGCAGCAGGAAGAGAGGCCTCAGGGAAGAGGCCCATCAAGATGCCAGCTCCCAGGCAGGGGGTGCTTCTGGGGCCAGCCAGGGGGCTGAGGGCTCTGGCACTGAGGCACATTTAGGGGTCCTGGAGCTGCAAGCCATGGCCCAGAGCCAGGATGCAATTCCTGGCCCCAGGCTCCACCTCCAGGTTCCAGCAGCACCTGCTCAGGGGACCCAGGCTTCCAAGAAACCTCCAGGTTTCTCTGAAGGACCTCTTAGCTGAAAGCTGGCCCAGGAATCTTTGTAGCATATCTGTGAGTCTCCAGAGAGAGCTCTGGTTGGCATGGAGAGGGTGGAAGGGGTGGAGGAGGTAAGCTGCCCCAGGTCTAGAGAGGCCAGAGAAGATGGGGTGAGTTCTCGAGGGTGTGATGGAAGAAGCCCCACACTCAGCAAAGAGGAGACCCCTGAAAAGGGCCTGCCATCCTCCCCAGACCCAGCCACTGCAGGGGCAAGAAAGAAAAGCAGAATATGTGGGGCCCTTTCAGAGGGTGGGGAGGGAACTGGTGGCTCTTTGTGGCTCGGTCATTGCCCTCATGGGGACAGCCCCCAGTCTGAGGGAGGCGCCCCTGAGGACCCTCACGTGGAGTCTGTGGGAAGCACTCACAGTCCTCTCTCTCCTACTTGGTCTGGGCCTGGAGATCCAGGTGGAAGTTGGGTGGCAAGTTCCCTGCCCACTGCGGGGAGTGGGGTCCGGCCAGGCAGCCCCTGTAGCCCTGCTGGGCTCCTGCTGCCCAGTAGAGGGAAGTCTGTCTGGTCAGCCCCACAGGCTCCTCCACAGAGCCCTGCGCTGTGCCAGGGAGTGTCTGGAGAGGCTTCTGCAGAGCAGCGAGAAGCTGAGCACACCTTAGGGGCTGGCAGTGACGGTGGCCCTGCCCCCTCACACAACCAGCAGGAGCTGGAGGTCAAGGATCAACCAGTGTCCCAGGGCAGATGGGGGCCAGGACCTCCTACTCCTTCGGACACCCGTGACAGCTCCCCAGACCTCTCAGCTGGCCTCAGCTGCCCCCTGGAGCCTGGAGCCAGCAAGGCCTGCTCGGGCTCTTGCAGGGGCCAGAGAAGGTCTAAGTGTGCGAAGAAGTTGAGGAGGGGCCTGATGTCCCATGCCCAGGCGCAAGGCACAAACAGAAGCTCAGGCAGCTCCAACCTGGACCAGTCAGAGGAATCCAGCCCAGGAGCCTGCCCCCAAACTGGTAAGCTGACTCTGAGAAGTTTGGAGAGGATGGGCCAGGCCGTATCTTCTAGCACTGTGCTTGGTCGTACATCTTCACAGGGCTTAGCTACACAGGCTTTTAATGGACATTGCCCCTCATGCCCATTTTATAGATCAGTACACAGAAACCCACCAAGATCAGGAAAGAGAAAAGAAACTACATTTACAGAACTCCTATGAGAGGGTCATTATCTTTTGGAGTCAGTGAGTCCTGGGTTCAAATGTTGCCTCTGCCCACTTCCTCACTGAATGACCTTCGGACGCTGTTTAACCTCTACATTTCCTTGTCTGCGAGAAAGGGGATGCTGAGTCAAACCTCATCGAGTTGTTTTGAGGATTAGATGAGATTATGGTGTAAAAGTATTATAAGACATAAGGTCAATCGCTGAATTCATTCTAACTTAGCTTTTCCTTTAGTATTAGCGAGAGCCCTTTGAGATAGGCATTAGCCCCATATTCTGGAGGTGAAAATTGAGGCTCAGGGAGGTTAGCAAACTTCTCCACGCTCACACAGCTAGAGAGTTAGTGCCAGCCATGTTCTCTAAATCCATCAGTTATGCACCAAGGGGAGAAGATGGCACTACTCATTTTTGGTGTGTGTTTCTCACAGAGTTAAATATTTGCCACATTTATTGAATATGTATTATGTTCTGGGCACTTGATTTAATCCTTACATGCAGCCCAGAGAGGTAAGGCAATGGGCCCAACATCACACAGTTGGTAAATGACAGCGCTAGGAAGCAAACCCGGGCAGCGTGTCCTGACAGCTTGCTGCACTGGCTGGTGGTGAATCTGCCACGTTATTTTTATGGTAGTAATAGCACACGGTTTTCACAATATGTGCTGGGTACAGTGTCAAGTGCACTGTCTTGTTGTCTTTGTTACAACTTTATGAGGTTGACACTATTGATACATACCCGTTTTACTGACGTGAACACTGAGGCTAGAGAGGTGAAATGACTCAAAGCCAAACAGCAAATAAGTAGTAGAGCAGGGGTAGCCTGTGTAATTTACCACTCTTTGGGACTATAATTACGTTAAAATGCTATTCCATGGTCTTTGTAAATTCACTCAAAAACATTGATTTTTTTTCCCTAATAAAAAGGAAATATGTGTTTATCACAGAAAATAAAAAAGAAGATAAAATCCCCCATAATACCACATCCAGAGCTAACTCATGGTGACATTTTGGTATACATCCTTTTCCTATGGATATGCACTGGAAATGGAATGATCTACCTCTAATTTTTTTTTCATAGATATCTAATTTTATAACTTCTTTTTGGGGGTACTTTAAATTTTTTCACACTTAATTTGTTAATACAGAATGAGGAAGCCCCTGTACCACCTCTGCTCTTCCTCCGGAGATAACCAGGGTTAACGCAAGGGCCCTTCCTCTCCTCTGTCATGAACTTAGGTACACGTGTAGGTCTGTGCATTGAGCCTTTCTGTGAAAATATATATATAGGCTCATACTAGCCCTTAGTGTTCTGGGAGTGCATTTTATTTATTTTTTTAATCTCCATACTATTTGAAGATCTTTCCAAGTCTGTGCATGTTGTTCCGCCGAGCCTGTGCTTTCCCTGAACCCTGCATCACAGCTGTCAGAGACGTATTTTTCCCAGCTATAGAGTGCTGAAAGGACGAGAGGATGGCTGTGACTTCCTTTTCTCATTTCCGACTGCTGTTTCCAGGCTGACTGACCTTAGGCAGGTGGCCCTATGTGTAGTCCGCTCACCTGCAGGAGAGGGGTATTAAAAGTACTCACTCGGGCGGGCCACGGTGGCTCAGCAGGCGGGAATGCTTGCCTGCAATGCCAGAGGACCCGGGCTCGATTCCTGGTGCCTGCCCATGTTAAAAAAAAAAAAGTACTCACTCACCGTGCAGTGTCGAGAACAAACGAGATGCCACGTGTCTGCCGCTTAGCACAGTGCCTGGTACCAGGAAAAGTACTCAAAACCACCGCACTGTTCTGTCCTTCTGTCAGGAATGCAGGGGTGAACATCCTTATGCATCTGATTATTTACTTGGACCAGATCCGCAGCAGTGGGTCTCCTGGGTTGCAGAAGTGGGGGGTCTGCCTGAGCTTGGTGGTGGAAGCAGGTTCCTGCTTGGCTCTCGTCACCAGGCCCCTTCCTGGATTTTATGGCACAGCCGGCTTCTTACAGCTTCCCAAACAACCCGTTGCCTTGGCAACGGTTGCCAGCTGTGGGAGAACTGAGGCTAGGCTGTGACAGGAAAAGGCGCGTGATTGGGGACAGGGCCGAGTGGGGAGTAAGCAACTGTGGGCAAGTGTGGGCATATTCACCAGCTGGCCGGGGCCTCTTTAAGGCCCTAGCATCTTCCCCTGGAGGTAGCCTGGCCCGTGACAGTGGAAGGACCGACAGGTTCCAGATCAGGCTCTGCCTCTTATGTCAGGTGTGACTCTAGGCAAGAGATGTCACTTCTCTGAACCTTAGTTTCCTCCTCTATTAGATGGGGAGAATCAGCTGGGCCCCCAGAACTCTGAGAGTCTGAAATGAGAGGTTATATTCTTTTCGCTTGAAATGGACTCTTGGAGGGGGAGGGATGCACGGGATGAGACAGCGTCTCTGTCTTGGGCTCTGTAGTGTCCGCTGAGGCCTGGAGCGGCTTTGTGGGGTGGGGACAGCAGGGAGAGCTGTCTGCAGCTGCCAAGTGTCGGGAGGTGTGTGGGACCAATTTGAGGGTGAGGGTCAGGGAGCAAGTCTTCCCTGCAGATGGGCAGCCTAAGAATAGCTCTTTTTATTGAGTGCTTACTGTATACCAGGAGCTTCACATAGGTTCTCTCATTTAATCCTCTCAAAAGTCAGTGTTAATGCCCTCATTTACTGAAAAAGAAAACTGGGATTCAGAGAAATTAAGTGACTCACTCAGGGTCACACAGCAAAGCAAGTGTTAAAGCCAGTGTGAATCTAGGCCTGCATGATTCAGAGTCCGTACTCTGAGCCAGGTGCCAAAGGCCTGGCTCAGGGACTTGGGTTTTTATGGGACTTTATCATAGTTTGTCCACCAGCAGCTCCCTAGGGATCTCACAATTCAGTGAGGGGAAATAAAGCAGGTAACCAGAATCCCAAAACAGACTGAAATCCTAGTGAACCCTGGCTGCCCAGAGGGCAATTGAGTCTGCTCTGGGACAGGACGGAGAGAAGAAGGGGCCTGTCTGAGCTCAGTCTGGTCAGGGGAAATAGCCATTCAGCAGGCAGAGAAGGTAGGAAGGTCATATTAGGAAGAGGGCAGAGCATGTGCAAATGAACAGCGGCTGGGGCTGCTAGGAGTATTATAGGAGTAGAGTGGTAGTTGGGAAGGTCAAGAGGGGAAGAATGAGGTGGGAGAGATCAACAAGGACAAGACTGTGAATGGAAATGGAAAGACTGGGCTTTGGTCAGTGGTTAGGACTCAGTTTGGGGGATGTGTCTCTCCTGGGTAGGATCCAAGAAGCCATATAAATACCAGCATTTACAGAGAGCTTGCTGTGTCCCCAGCACTGTTCTAAGAGCCTTGAACCATTATCCTCTTATCAACACTATGAGGTACATATCAGTATTACCCCCATTTTACTGATGAGAAAACTGAGGCAAATAGAGTAACTTTCCCAAGATCACATTGTACCTGAATATAGGAAGCAAATATCCCATTGCATGAATATGCCACATTCTCTGTTGACTCCATATGGACCTTTGGGTTGTTTGCAGTCTTTTGCTATTTCATATGGTGCTGCTGTCAACAGTCTTGTTACTGTTTCTTGGTACAAATGGCAAGAGTATCTCCAGGGAATATTCCTGGGAGCGGGAGTGCCAACTCCACTTAAACAGTGCCAGATTTTTCTAAAGTGGTTAAAATAGTTTATACTCCCACCAGCAGTGAACAAATGGATCCGTGGCTTCTAACTTCTCCAACACTTTATATTACCAAATTTCCATTTTTGCTGAAATGGGCATATGCTGTGTTGTCTCAATGTACTTTCAATTTTCATTTCCTTATTACTAAGGAGAATCTTTTCATAATTCCTGTTAAGTCTTTTGCCAAACGTTTTGTTTGTTTAACTTTTCCTTATCGATTTGCAAGAGTTTTTAAATATATATAGTCTGGACACAACTCCTTTGTTAGTTATATATATATTGTGTGTATATATATATTCTTTCTAAGTATGGTTCATAATTTTGATTTCCTTGTGATGGCTTTTGAAGAGCAGGAATTCTTAATTTTAATGTAGTCAAGTTACATTTCATTTCCAATTTTTTGTTTTTAATAGACTACTTTTAGAGCACTTTTAAGTTTACAGAAAAATTGCACAAAAAAGGACAGAGTTCCCATATACCGCCCCCACAGTTTCCTGTTATTAACATCTCGCATTGGTGTGGTACATTAGTTATAACTGATGAACCAGTGTATGTGCATTATTATTAACTGAAGTCCATAGTTTACGAGGGTTCACTCTTTATGTGGTAGAGTTCTGTAGGCTTTGGCAAATGAGGAATGTCATGTAACCACAAAAAAATGTCTTGTGCCCCACCTGTCATCCTCCTTCCCTCTCCCTGGATCCACAGCAGTCACTGATCTCTTAACTCTCTAATTTTGCCTCCCAGAATATCCTGTAATTGCAATTATACAGTATGAAGCCTTTTCAGACTGGCATCTCTCACTTAGCAAAATGCATTTAAGGTTCCTCCATGTGTTTTCATTGCTTAATAGCTCATTTCATTTTATTGATCAATTATATCCCACTCTATGGATGTGCCACAGTTTATCCATTCATTTATTGATGGACACCTTGGTTGCTTCCAATTTTAGGCAATTATGAGTAAAGCTGCCATAAACATTCGTGTGCAGGTTTTTGTGTGGATATGTTTTCAACTCGTTTGGGTAAATATTTCAGAGAACGATTGCTGAATCCTATGGTAAGCCTGTTTGCGTGAGAAACTGCCAAACTGTCTTCCAAAGTGGCTGTCACATTTTACCTTCTCAGTGGCAATGCATAAGAGTTCCTGTTTCTCCATATTCTCACCAGCATTTGGTGCTGTCAGTGCTTTGGATTTGAGCTGTTCTAAAAGGTGTGTTTTAATTTGTAATTCCCTAATGACTTGTGATGTTGAGCATCTTTTCATATCCTTATTTGCTCTCTGTAGATCTTCTTTGGGAAGTGTCTGTTCAGATCTTTTACCCATTTTTTTAGTTGGGTTGTTTATCTTTTATTGTTGAGTTTTAAGAGTTCTTTGTATATTTTGATACAAGTCCTTTATCACATATGTGTTTTGCAAATATTTTCTCCCTGTCTGTGGCTCATCTTTTCATTTTCTTAACAGTGTCTTTTGCAAAGTAGAAGTGTTTCATTTTAATGAAGCTCAAGATCAGGTTTTTCTTTCATGAATCATGCTTTTGGTGTATTCAGAAAGTCATCACCAAACCAAGGTTACCTAGATTTTCTCTTACGTTATCTTCTGAATGTTTTATGGGTGTGCTTTTGCATATAATTCCATTTTGAGTTAATTTTTGCAAGAGGTGTAAGGTCTGGATCTGGATTTTTTTTTTTTTTTCTCCTTGATGTCAACTTGTTCTGGCACCATCTGTTTAAAAAATCATCCTTTCTCCACCAAATTGCTTTTGCACTCTTGTCCAACATCAGTTGACTTTGTGTGGGTTTCTTTCTGGATTATTTATTTGGTTGCATTGATCTATTAGTCTATTCTTTTACTAATACCACATGGTCATGATCTCTGCAGCTTTATATTAAGTCTTGAAGGTGGATGCTTTCAGGTCTCTAGCTTTGTTTTTTTTTCGGGATCATCTTGGCTGTTCTGAGTCTTTTGCCCTTCCATATAAACTTTAAAATTGGTTTGTTTAGTTTGTCCTTTTTATCTTTTAAAGTAATTCCTTTCATGTCCCAAGGCCACAAGGATGTTCTTGCATAATGAGTTGTTTTCACTCTTAGGTCTCTGAACTACGTGGAATTGATTCTGTGAATGATGTGGGGTCATTACCCAACTTAATTTCTTGAAATATGGATATCTGATTGTTCCACTAGCACTTACTGAAAATTCTATACTTTCCCTCTTATATGCAATGCCAATTCTGTTTTAAATCAAGTCTCCACATGTGTGGGTTAGGTTACTGTTCTCCCTATACTCATCTTGATCAAATTGTCTAATATTATAATTTGTGCTAATATTACGCAATCTTAATTATAATAGCTTATTAGTAATTATTGGTGTCTGATGAGACAAGTGTCCCCACCTTGCTTTTCAAGATCTTCACTCTTACGTTCCTTTGCTCTTTCATATAAATATTACAATCAACTTGTCAATTTCCACACAAACATATTTGTTGGAATTTTGATTGAAAATATATTGAACTTATAAATCAGTTGGAGGAGAATTAACATTTCTACAATATTGAGTCTTACGTCCATGAAGATAATATATTCCTCCATTTATTTTGCTTTCCTTAATGTCTTTCAATACATATCTTTTTTCAGATATATTCTTACATGCTATATATACATATATTTTTATTGATGTTGTTATGAAGAATTTCAGATATACATAAAAGTAGACTGAATAGTAAGCAGGGGTTGGCAAATTATGGCCCATGGGCTGGCCACCTGTTTTTGTAAATAAAGTTTTATTGGAACATGGGCATGACTGTTTACATGTTGCTTGTGGCTGACCTTATTCTATAAGGCAGAGTTGAGTAGTTGCTATAGAGACCATAAAGCTGGCAGGCCTAAAATATTTTTGATCTGGCTCTGTGCCAGTTTGAAAGGATGTATGTACGCTCTAAAAGCCGTGTTTGAATCCTAATCCCTATTCAGTACTGTGTGCTTGAACTGCACTTAGATCATCCTCCTGGACATGTGACTCAATCAGTGGTGGTTGTTAAACTGGATTAGGTGACGACATGTCTCCACCCATTTGAGTGGGTCTTGATTAGTTTCTGGAGCCCTATAAAAGAGGAAACATTTTGGAGAATGAGAGAGATTTGGACAGAGCAGAGAATGCTATAGCACCATGAAGCAGAGTCCACCAGCCAGTGACCTTTGGAGATGAAGAAGGAAAACACCTCCCGGGGAGCTTCATGAAGTCAGGAGAGAAAGCTAGCAGATGACGCCATGTTCGCCATGTGCCTTCTCACTTGAGAGAGAAACCCTGAACTTCATCGGTCTTCTTGAACCCAGGTATCTTTCCCTGGATGCCTTAGATTGGACATCTCTATAGACTTGTTTTAATTGGGACATTTTCTTGGCCTTAGAACTGGAAACTAGCAACATATTAAATTCCCCTTTTAATAAAGCCATTCTGTTCCTTGTATGTTGTATTCTGGCAGCTAGCAAACTAGAACAGGCTCTTTACATAAAAATGCTGCCAACCTCTGGAATGAACTCCACACACTCATCACTCAGACCTAGCAACTAGGAGCCTGTGACTGGTCTTGCCCCGGCCATATCATCTATATTCCCATCCATTCTCTCCCCCATTCTAAAATTATTATGAAGTAAAATCAGATCTCATTTCATTTTATCCATAAATGTTTTAATTTGTATCTCCAAAAGTTGAAAACTAAAACTCTTTTTAAAAATGCAATAGCATTGTCATGCCTAAAAGATAATAATTCTTTAATATCATCAAGTATTCAGTCAATGTCCAAATTTCCAATGGTCTTATACAGGTGATAATTTTATAGTTTGTCTTTTTAAAGTCAGGATCCAAATAGGGTCCACACGTTGCAATTGATTGAAAAGTCTTTAAGTCTCTTTTACTCAATCTATAATTTCTCCTTTTATAGCTTGTTTTGCTTGCTGTCTGTTTTGGAAGAACTAGGTCGTTTGTCCTATAGGTTATTGCATCCTGTGTGTTTATACCTTAGATATTCCTGTCTTCTTTATGTCCTGTAAACTGGTGGTTGAATTAGTGGTTTGATTAAAATTCGGGCAGAAATTTTTTAGCTCAAACTGCTTCATAGGTGGTGGTGTGTTCTTCCCATCAGAGGCACATAATGTCTGGTTGTACTATTTTATATTTTCTGTGCTATTATAAAATAGTAACTTGTAAAAATTGCATTTTCTAATGTTGCTGGTGTATAGAAATGCAATTGATTTTTGTTTATTGATTTCGTGTCCAGAAACCTCACTGAACTCTTTTATTAGTTCATATAATTTATTTATAGGATGTTGTTTGTTTGCTATGTAGACAATCATATCATGCACAATAATGAGGGTTTTGTTCCTTCCTTTTCAATTCTTACACCTCCCCACCCTTACTGCTAGCTAAACCTTAGTATAATGCTGAGCAGAAGTAATGCATGAAACCTTGTCTTGTTCTGGATTTTAAAGGAAATATAATGAATGCACATTATATTTTATCAAATTTGTTTTTTTTGCATTTATTGTGATAATCATATGATTTTGTTTGTTTGTTTTGGCATGTGCAGGCTCTGGGAATCGAACCCGGGTCTCCAGCAGGACAGGCGAGAATTCTACCACTGAGCTACCCTTGCACTGGCCTATTGTGATAATCATATGATTTTTATCCTTTAATTTATTAATGTAGCAAATGTCAGTTAGTTTTTTTTAATGGTAAGTCAGTCTTCCGTTCTTGAAATCAGCTCAACTGGGTCAGGTTTTAATATTATAAAAATATTTTCTAAATTCATTTGGTTTATAATTTTTGTATTTATTTTGATGAGTGAACTGGCCCTAAAATGATTTGTTCTCAAACTATCATTGTTCTCCTAAAATTTTGCTGGCATCAAAGAATGGACTGCAGAGTGTTTTCTTTTTTTCTATTCTCTGTAATAATTTGTATAAAATTGGAATTATTTGAACAATTGGTAGAATCACTGGTAAAAAAAAGTCTGAGCTGGTATTTTTTGAGGGGCAGATGTTTCCTTTGGGGAAGGTTTTAATCTACTGATTCAATTTATCTTAAATAGTTATAGTTTTATTCAGTTTTTTCCCTTGAGCCAATTTTGCTATTTTTTTCTAGAAATGTATCAATTTCATCTGAGTTTTAAGATTTATTGTATTAGCATGAAGTTTTTCACAGTAGCTTCCTACTGTCTTTTTAATGTCTGTGCATACATTATTATTCATTCAAAATATTGTTTAGTTATATCTTCCCTCTTTTCTTTAATCAGTCTTGCACAGAATAGTTTCTTATTTTTTCAAAGAATCAGTTTTCTTTATCCTCTCCATTATGTTTGTTTTCAATGTCATTATGATTTGCTTTTATCTTTATTTCCTTCTTTCATCTTTCTTTCAATTTATTCTGTTACTTTATAATGTCTTAAGGGTGATGATTGGTTCATTAATTTTCTGGTTTTTTTTTCTTTTTAATGAAATCATTTAAAGCTGTAAAGGAATGATAATTTTAGCTGCATCCACAGATTTTAGTCGTTTATCATTAAATTCTAAATATTCTGTAATATTTATTACAAGTTTTATTTGGTTTGTGTGCTATTTAGAAGGGTGTTTCTTAATTCCAAACGTAAATATTTCTTATTTTTCTGTTGTTGCTTTCTAACTTAATTGTACTGTGGTCTGAGGATGTGGCCTTTGTCT
>PVIY010043806.1:0-20099 GCA_004026745.1 Myrmecophaga tridactyla
CAGCCTCAAGATTTGATGAGGAAACCATTTTTCAGCAGTATAGAAGAATCCTTCCAGGTCCAAAACATGGATAGGAGCCAATATCTGGCCCAAATCCCATATTCTGTTGAGACTCAAGACTCAATCAAGACCCTAGAGACTGACAGAAACCATTTAGGTGAGGCCCAATATTCTGTTAGGGTTGAAGATTCAAATAAGTATAACTATTCAATAGAGGAGCAAAATACAATTCTTAAGAATGCTGAATTTCTGGCTTTAACTGGAAATTCATACTCAGTGGCTGAAGAGACACCCCAACTAAAGAGTAAAAATCCAAAGGAGCAGCAACAAATTACTTCATCAAAACTAAGTCAATATTCTTCATATAGCTCAGTACCTTTTTTACATACCAATAAAAGGCACAAATGCAGAGGGAAAACATCCAAAAATAAAAAACTCAATCTCAAAATTAAATCTCTAAAGGCAAAGAAAACACCAACTTCACGACTATTTCAAATCATAGTACATAAAAGGAAAGGCACATCAACTAAAGCTTTCCGTCTTATTTGTGTTTCCAAGCTTCTTCCTCCTTACATTGAAAAACATCCCAGAAGAAAACTAGAGAAAGTCATGCTAAGCTTAACAAAATGTAGACAAAATGTAGAAAAAATATCAGATGCATTTCAGAATGCCACTGAAACCACCATTTCTGAACCACCTGCTGTGGAAATACATAACAGATTAAAAGCTGATGCATCAAGTATAGGGCAGCTCAGTCATTCAACAGTAAAGCAAGAGAAATTGACAGATGAAGAGAAAATATGGAATTTAAAATATGTTGATGAAAGATGCACATTAAACATTTTTAAAAATCCACAGCAATGTGATGAAGAGGAAGAAGAACAAGAAGTTTTACAAGAAGCAGTTCCACAGGTGACACAAGATTTCAGGTTCAGCATAAAAAATCTAAAACAGAAGCCCAAACATGTCAAAATTGAAATAAAAAAGAGCAGTTTAGGAAGTAGAAAAACTCAAAATAAAGAGCAAAAAGTACAACCACAGACTCCTTTCACAAAAACTATTTTGGAGACTACTCTGTGCCCCAAGATGGACCCATTTCAAGTTGAGAATGTGAAGCAAAGCTCAAGCAGACATAGAGACAGAGAATGTACTTCAGATGGAGAGAATACACTTACAATGCCAGAGAATTTACTAGTTGATGAACTTTTAATTGAAACAACAGTGTGTGGTGTCCCATTTGGGAGAAAGTCCAGAAAGATGCCAGGGGGTCACATTACAAAAGAAAAGGAAGACTTAAAACGAGTTTTACCAGCAATTTCCCTAGGTTCTCTTAATATCCACATGCTTACTTTTTTGAAATTTAGAAGGCAGAAAATCAGAAAAAAATTATCAGGAAGAACAAATGTACTCAGTCTGAAATCTGTAATTGTGAAAGTAAAGAAGCCAAGCATTTCACTGATTCCTTATGCCAATGGACACAGTATTGCAAGTCATAGAAAAAAATCGGGATGCAATTTTAAAATCATAATTAAACAGATACTGCAAGGTAAAATTGTGGCAGATGGGCTTGTGAATGTCATTTACCCTCATAGGTCTATTTTGCCTAATATTAGAAAGCATAGCAGATTACGTGCAGACAAGCACAGTCATACCAAGCTAAAGCAAGAGAAATCACAAGTAGAAAGGAAAGAAAGTTATTCATACTCCATGAATAAGGAAAATGTCTCCAGAAATACACTAGAATCTAGATTGCAAGAAGAAAGAATAAAAGAAATGCAGCAACCAACCCAATTCACAGAAACCCTTATGGTATTTCCTTACACCCCCTTAATGGATCCATTTCTTATTGAGACTACAATGAAAAGCCTAACAACACAAACAGACTTAAAATGCACTGCAGATTCTAAGATACTTCCTCCAACATCGGGAAAATCACTGAATGGAGACGTTTTAAACCAAATAAGAGAAAGTGATATTCCAGATGATGGGGGTTATACAAGGGAAATGGGTTACTGTTTTGCAGAAAAAAAGGCAGAATTACTGAAAGAGTTACTATCAACTTCTCGAGAGACTTTTAATTTCTGCATGCCTGTTTTATCTCATTTTAAAGGGCCAAATAAGAGACTAAAATTTGCCCACCTGAAAAGTACAGTGAGGCCCAAATGTGTTCTTATGAAAGCAATGAAGCCATTTATCTCACAAGTATTTGATATCACAGAATCCCATAATCTTGGTCATAGAAAGAAACTGGGTCCCAACTTTAGGACCAAGATTAAAAAGAAAAACCAAGTTAAAGAATTGGTAGATGAATTTTTAAATTCCATTTACTATCCCATGCATGGCAGATTAGGAGCAGAGACAAACTGGTTCTGTCATGCTCAATTACAGCATAGAAAACTTGCAGATGAAGGTAGACCATGGTACGATGAGTTCTTTGATACTAATACATTCTATGTTAGAGAAGATAAAGTGCAGAACAAAGAGGAAGAGGAACAAAACACTTTTGTTTCTAGATCTAAAAGACAGAAAAATTCCTTAAAGTTAGCAAGCAAACAAAGTACAGTGAATCTCAAACATAGAGCTCTGGAAGCAAAAAAGCCACCAATTTCACATGTACTTACCGGGAGGCATCGCAAGGAACTGCTATGCAATTTTAAAATGAAGATGAAAGATCCACAGCAAAGTGAAAATATACCAGATGCATTTTTGAATGCCACTCACTCTATGGTGCCCACTTTTCCCAACACCAAAAAGAGTAACAGATTAAATATGGAGACAGATATGCAAAGGATAACAAGACTTGATCATATACAGCTAGTGCAAGAGAAATCATTAAATGGTAGAAAAGTACCATACTCAGATGAAATTCATAAGAGTAGTATATATAGCAGTGTAGAATATGGAAAGGAAGAGGAAAGAGAACATGAAGCTTTACCAACTGCAGAGAATAGCCAATATTTCAGATTCAATGCATATCAGAAGGATCATGAAGTTGTCAAGTCAGTTGAGGAGCTGAACAGACCAGGAAATACAAATATGCAGGTACAACCACGCACACATTTTACACAAACTAGTTTGGATTCTACTTCAAGTCCTATGTTGGATCAATTTCAACTTGAAAAGCTAGAGAAATGTGCTAGGATTTTACCTGCAAAGAAAGGAGAATCAAAGATAGATGAAATCATATTTCCTGCAAGCGAATGGGATATTCCATCTGATGGGATTCATCAAAAGGAACAAGATTGTGGTATTAAACAGAAAAAGAGAGTGACTTTTGCTTTCTGCCAGCCTCCATTATCTACATCCAAAAAGAAGGGAAACTTCAAACAATTTTCAGACCTGAAAACGTCAGTGAATGCCAAATGTGGAATTATAAAAGCAAAGAAACCATCGATTTCGTACGTGCTTAATATCAAGGGTGGTGGTAGCCCAGACTATAGAAAAGAACTGGGACATAACTCAACAACTAAGATGAAAGAAATGCATCAAAGTAAAGAAGTGTTGGATAAAATACATTCTTTCATGACTATTAGACCTGACATCAATATGCATAGCAACACAGAAATAGAAAAAGACGTCTTAGGGGAAAAAAGACTCAGTTCTACACAAGCAAAGCAAGAGATTTCATCACATGAGGGGAGTATTCCTTCAGATGACACTGAGGAAACTAATCTTCAAGATGAAGAGGAAGAAGACAGAGAACAGGAGACATTATTAAAAGTGATTCCACAGCACAGCCAACATTTCATATTCTGTTCAGGTCAGAAGAAGGGGCTTGTCCTTCACAAATCAGGAAAACAAGGAAATGTGAAAATTCCGTTTGTTACAGAACAAGTTGAAACACAACAAATGCAGCCTACAGACCCAATTCAAGTTGAGAAACCAAAGAAAAGCTTCCAGACACAAAATGGCACAATATGCACAGGGAATTCAAAACTTCCTACTCTAAAGTCAAAGGACTCACTAATTGATAAAGTTTTAACTGATACAGCAAAATGTGGTGTCTCGACTGATGGAAGCCATACAATGGAATCGCAAAGTATTATAAAAGAGGAAAAGGCAGAGTTAAAAAGAAATCTACAAGCTACTATCCTGGAGCCTTTGGATTTCACCACATCTGATCTATCTGAATCTAAAATGCAAAGAAAGACATTCCCATGTAGAGCCTTAAAAAGTAAAATGAAGGCAAAGAAGGCACCAATTTCACAGATACGTACTATCCTAAAATCTGCTTGTCTAAGGAATCTTCCTCCGAAGACCAAAAAATCACAGATTGTTGAATTTTTAATGCATATAAAAGACTCTGTGATCCTATCTGATGGATTTCATAGACGGGTACTAGAAAATCTTACCTCAGAGAAAAAGGAAAGATTAGCACATGAATTATTAGCAACAATCCCAAAGTCTTTTGATATCTCTGGACTTGCTTTACTTGAATCTAAAAAAGAGAGAAGAAAGTTAAAACTTACAGACAAGAGAAATAAAATGAACCCCAAATATATAACTTTGAAGGCAAAGAAGGTTCCATTTTCCCAGACATTTCATGTCCCAGGATATGGTACCCCAAGGTATAGAAGGCAATTAGAAGGCAATTTCAAAACAATGATGAAACAAGTTAAATTTCTGGTAGATCTATTCCTAAGTGCCATTTTCTCTCCCATGCTTGTTTCACTTGACACTGACACACAGAACAGAATAAAAGGAGAGACAGGCATACTGTGTAAAACAGTACCCGGTCATGACCTGCAACTGCAAGAGCAATTACCAAATGAAGAGAGAGCCTGGTGTGCAGGTTCTAGTGACAAGAAAGACAGTACTTCAGATGGCACTAAGGACGTCAAAGACCAAGGCAGGGAGGAAGAGAAAACAGCATGCTTAGTAGAAGCAACCCCAGTGAATTCCAAACATTCGTGTCTCAATGCTTATAAAATGAAGGAGTCTAACTTTGCAAAATCAGATCTTCAACAACAAACACCTGTCACACAAATGATATTAGAGTCTATATCTCATACCATTTTGAATGCATTTCCACTTGAAGAGCCCCAGGATGGAACAGTAACTCAAAAAAGCTTTAAAAAGACAGAGATTCCAAAGATTTCATCTCCAATGACAAGGAAATCCATTAGTGAATTTTTAATTGGTACAACACAGAGTGATATCCCATCAGAAAGAGACCCTAGAAAAGAACTTGCTAGTTCTATTCTAGAGGAAAAGAAAAGGTTACAAAAAGAGTTACAAGCAAGAACCCTCGAGTCTTCTGCTTCCTTCATGCCCATTTTATCAGAATCTGAAGAGCAGAAAAACACATCACAATTAGGCACAAAAAGCACCCTGAGTTCCACACGGGTCACTTTGAAGCCAAAGACGCCATCAACATCACAAGTACTCAGTATCATTAGAAGTGTTAACCCAAGGCATAGAAAGAAACATAAACGTAACTTTGAAGCCAAGACAAAAGAGACCCAACGAGAAAAAAGTGTGTCAGGTGCCTTTTTGAAATCCTGTTTTTCTTCCATACCGGTTTTACCTGATAATGAAACTTGTAACAGAAAAGAAACAAACATGTTAAGAAAAGTACGACCCAGTCACGTGCCACCTACCTGTTCCATCAACGAGGGCCATACCTTAAATGACAGAGAAGTAAACATGCAAGAAGAGGAAGAGGAAGAAGCTTTACTAGAAACTTTTCCCTTCTGTACCCAACAATCCATGTCCTCTGAAGACCAAAAGAAAGAACTAGACCTTGTTAGATCTGATGCAGATTTTGACAATTCAGGAAACAGAAAAATTAAAGAATTGCTTGTTAGAGAGCAAGAGGTGCAACAACAAACAACTTTAATAGAAACTATTTTAGAGTCCATTTCTTGCCACATAAAAGATCTGTTTCAAGTCAAGACATCGGAAAGAGACATCAACACACAAAAAGGTCTAACATATGCAAAAGATCCACTGATTCCATCTCAAATTTCAGAGGAATCAGTGATTGATAAACCTTTACCTGATACAACAGACAAACGATGTGAGGGAAGTCATAGATGGGACCCTGATGGTCCCAATATTGAGAAAAAAGCAGGCACACTGATCTTAGAGCCTTCTGATTTCTCTATGCCTGCTCTTTCTAAACCTAAAGGGAAGAGAAATGCAGAACAAATCCCTAAGCATGAAACTCTGAGAGCAGAGATATTATCAATTTTAGAGACAAGTAATATCACTAAGTTTGGTACCCTAAGCCACAGGAAGGAACAAGAGTATGATTTGGAAAACCTGTCCAAAGAGATATCTCAAAGTGTGTCAGATATATGTATGAATACCTATTTTTCACCTCCACCTGTTTTATCTGGCATAAAAATGCTTAAAAAAGTAAAAACAGAGAAAAACCAGTTAAGAAGAATAAGAAATATTACGCAGTTGAAACAAGATGAAGAGAAAATATTGTATGCAGATTCCTCTGATAAGCTGAGTATCATAAGCAACACATTAGAAACAAAATGGCAAAATGAAGAAGAAAAAGATGGCAGAGAGGTTTTATCTGAAACAGGTCTACAGTTCCTGAATACAGGAAATAGAACAGATCAAAATATGCTTATTTCAGAGCAAGAAGTACAGCAGCAAACACCGGTTTCACACAAAGGAGGGACTGATGGCACTGGGCTTGATAGCCTGAGATATGGAAAAGGAGACGTCTTCATGGAAGGGCAACAAAAATCCTTCCTGAAGCAAGAAATGCAGAAACTAGACCTGATTCCTGAGACCAATCTGGAATCTATTCTTTGTCCCACGATGAAACCGTTTCATTTAAAGGAAACAATAGAAACCATTCCAAAACAAGATTCAAAACTATCAACTCCACAGCTGAAAAAAGAATTGAAGGTAATTAATAGTCCACGAGGTTCAAAAGAACAGCAATTACAAATTCCAGGGAGAAAGGCCCAGCAACAGGAGCCTTTCACAGGAGCTATTCTGGAGTCCATTTCCTCTTATCTACTAGATCAACTTCTTACTGAAAAGCCAAAGGAAAAAGCAAAAACAAAAGATGAAGTTTTAAAGGGTTCAGTTCAACACAAAAAGAAAATCTCAAACAATATATATATGTCAAATGTGGATCCTATGTCAAAAAATTCAGAAAGACTACTCTTGCTTATTAAAAAGCAAGAGAGGAAGAGAAAAAAATTTAGAAAGAAGAAAGAATTAAAAGTAGCAGGTATCATGAAAGCAGCAATAACTCCCAAACTACTTTTACAGTATTCACCAGCTGGAGCACAACTCATTAACACAATACAAAATGCTGACACTTTCAAACAAAGAGATGGAAAGGCTCATCCAACATCTGTTTCTTACTCTCCGATGGAAATACTTCAGATAAAAATGCCACGTGTAAGGACAACATTAAAAACGGTTGATAGTCCAATGTTTCACACTTCAAATACAGAAAGAAGTGATTTATGTATTGCTGGAAAGGAAGAAGAACAACCAGAAGGTATACACCAGAATTTTCCAAAACCTGCTCCTCATTTTTTGATGGATACACTTCCAAGTAAGACACCATGTGTAAAGAATGCACCAGAAGACATAGCTAGCATCACGGATCACGACCCGAGTGTGGAAGGAATTGGCTTGCTTATTGCAGAGAAAGTAATACAGCAACTGGAATGGAGGCACCAGGCTTTTTCAAAGCCTGCTTCTCACTCTTCAGTGGACACACTCCAAAGTCAAACACCATGTGTAAGGAAGTCATCAAAAGATGTAGTTAACATCATAGATCACAAGCTGAACGTGGAAGGAATCAGCTTGCTTATTGCAGAAAAAGTAGCAGAGCGATTGCAGTGGAGGCACCAGGCTTTTTTAAAGCCTGCTTTTCACTGTTCACTGGATACACTTCAAAGTAAGACGCCATGTGTAAGGAAGGCATCAGAAGGAGGTAGCGCCTTGGGTCACGCTCCAAGTGCAGAAGGAACAGGCTTGCTAATTACAAGAAAGGAAACACAGCAAAAAAAGTGTACAAATAAGTCTCTTTCAAAACCTTCCTCTCACTCCACAATAGATCTAATGCAAATTAATATCCCAAAGCAACAAAGAAAATTAGATGACATGAATATTATGCATTCTGAATATTCAACTCCCCAGGATAAGGAAGCATTAAAACAAATGGAGGCCAAGGTTGGATATACTCAAAAAAGTGAAAAAAGACAAAACCATCAGCAGATGTCAAGTTCATATGAAAGTTTTCTGGAGCATTTTTTTAACCCTCTGAATGATCCCTGTCCCTTCCAACACATAATGCTTCAAGCAAAGGAAACATTACCAGAAGTAAGTAAGGTGTCAAACGGGGCAAAAAGGTTAGACTTAATTTCTAAAGATCAACCAAATCCTGTATGTGAGCATGGACTGAA
The DNA here is from genome assembly GCA_004026745.1 of Myrmecophaga tridactyla. Classification (NCBI taxonomy): domain Eukaryota; kingdom Metazoa; phylum Chordata; class Mammalia; order Pilosa; family Myrmecophagidae; genus Myrmecophaga; species Myrmecophaga tridactyla. The sequence goes on from PVIY010043806.1 coordinate 8,391, forward strand.
ATGGCTTATGCCTTCAAATATTCCAAAGAAAACTGAAAAACAAAATAAAATTCTGCCTTTAGAATCATGCAATAAAAATACAAAATATTGGAGTGTTTCATTTCCAAAAGGAAAGAAATCACCTGATGGTGCACAGATAATTGAATCAATATCAAGTGGTAGCCCTCCCAAGCAAAGACTTAGAAAGAAGGTGGAATTATATAATGCAAATCAAAAGGTACCAAAGGAAGAATGTCTATCTGGAACATTTTTACATTCTCTTCATATCTATATGCCTATTTTGCCAGAATATAAAATACAGAACAATATTATACAAGGAAATAAGAAAGACATAATATACCTCAAAAGAAGAGATTTGAAGTTAAATAAATCCGTGTTTGTGCTCTCACATACTCTGCTTAACGCTGACTGCAGTACCCCAAGCAACAAACCAAAACTACAGAGGAACATAAAAGAGAAAACGGTAGATATGAAACATAGAAAAGGTGAATCGAATCTGATTGTAACAAAAATACATGAGTCCACAGCTTCCTCATCTCACTTCATATTAAATAAAGAGAAAATAGATAGAGTTATCTCAAATAATATAAAGAGGGAAAAACAATATACATCACAGAAAAGGGAGAAGGATAGAATAAAAGCAGATAAGAAAGGAAGAGCGGGCCCTGACATTGTAGTTTGGAAGGCAAAGGAATCATCACAGTCTCATGTACTCAACAGAAAAGATTTGCAGTTGCTGTTGGACATTAAAAGGCAAGAGAGCAAGGGACAGGAAGGTAAAGATAAATCAGGGGTGCCACTGACAAACTCATGTACTTCCTCACCATCTCCTAATTTTACTTCAAGAATGACAGTAGGAAAGAATAAGCCAGGAATATTAAAAGACTGCCTTCCACCACTAAAGCTCCCAGTATCACCCAGTGTCAGGAAAATATCATATGTAGAATCAATTAATAAAGATTTTTTAAGCAGTGTAACAAAATCGAAACAACTTTTGCCACAGAAAAAGAAGGAAGATAGAGAGAATGTAGTAGAGATGAAAGATTTAATAGGCCTCAAATGTATCACTTCGAAAGGAAAGAAAGCACATTCTGAACATATGCTTCATGGAAACGAACTACAGTGGAATGCTAAAGAACGAGAGAAAATGATCCTGGGAGATCGAGGTGATCGAGGCCTTGGTCTGGATAAACCCTGTGCTTCCATCCTTTCCCCATCTCACGGGAAAAGGGGCACTGGGATAAAAGGAGAGGAAGACATTCAAGGAATAACAAGGTTCTGTTTTCCACCACTAAAACCCCAGGAATTATCAGATGCAAAGGGAATATATAAAGAACCAACAGATGATATTTTAAGCAATATAAAAAAAGCAAAACATAGGCAACAAAAAGACAAAGATAGGGTGGAAAAGGCTTTAGAAAAAACAATGAATTCCAAAGGAATATATTTGAAAGCAAAGAAATCTTCACTTTCGCGGGAATTGCTGCTGAGCAGAAAAGAAAAAGAGAAAAAAATGGAGGAAGATTCCGAAAGGATAGATTTGAGAGCAAAAAAATCTTCACTTCTACAGGAATTGCAGCTGAGTAGTAAAGAAAAAGAAAAAAAGTTGAAGGATGATTCCAAAGGGATATACTTGAAAGCAAAGAAATCTTCACTTTCACAGGAATGGCTGCTGAGTAGCAAAGAAAAAGAGATGTCGGAGGCAGATTCCAAAGGGATATACTTGAAAGCAAAGAAATCTTTGCTTTCACATGAATTGCTGCTGAGTAGAAAAGAAAAAGAGAAAAAGTTGCAGGAAGATAAGTATGTTGGGGTTCAGAGTACATCTTGTGCTTCCATCTCTTTTCCCCCGTACTCTGAATTGGACATAAGAACAAGAGGAGAGGAAGCCACGCTAATAAAAACAAGATCTTCTTTTCTGCAACTAAAACTCCAAGAGACATCAGATATAGGGAAAATAGCATGTAAAGAGTCTATCTGTTGCGATATTTCAAACAGTGTAAAAAAAGCCAAGGAATATGTGATGCAGGAAGAAGAGAAATTTAAAATGGCAAAAGTTAGACCTTTGATTAGAAAGAAATCACCGATTTCACAGAAATTTTATTTAGACCCCCCAAAACAAGAGAAAAAGACACAAAAAATAAAAGTTGAACCTAATGTGGTTCTGACCAAGCCCAGCACTTCCATACCTCCATCTCATTTAACATTGGATATAAGAATGAAAAATGAAAAAAATGGAATTGAAATAACAAGGCACTCTTTTCCCAAACTATCATACCAGAAATCATCAGATGCAGTGAGAATAGCAAATAAAGAGACCATTCAGGATGATATCACCAGTGATGTAGAAAAAACAAAAGAATTTATGCAGCAGAAAGAAGAGGGTAGAGAAATAATAGTAAATATGACATACATGATGCACCCCAGAGGCACAACTTCCAAGGCAAAGAAATTACCACTTTCACATGTATGTACTATTGCTAACTCTGGTGGTACAAACACTAGAGAAGTACACACCAACATAAAACAGGGAATGAGCCACAAACAGGAAAGAAAAAGTGAACTAGATGAGGTTCTAAAACTACCTTCTCTATCTCAGTACAAATTAGACACAGGTATACAAGGCAAGGAACACAAACAAGGAGTAATGAGATCTTTTCTTCCACCACCAAGGCATGTGGAATCATCAGATTCAGGGAAACCAAAATATAGAGTGACAACTGTGAATGATATCTCAAGGGATTTAAAAAGAACAAAATACATGACAGAGAAAAAAGAGGATAAAATATATAGTGCTGAGAAAGGCAGAATGCATCACAAGTATTTATCTTTCAAAGCAGAAAAATCGCCTCTTTCCTATATACTCAATACAAAGGAACTGCAGTTGAACATCAAAGAGCAAGAGAAAAAGGGCCAAGATGGTAAGGGAAAAACAGTTGTGATTCTGAGCAAAGCCTACGCTTTTAAAACTTTGACTCACATTAAAGGGGACACAACAAAAAAAGAGAAAGGTGAGCTCGGAATAATAAAATGCTCTGTACCACGTCTTAAGCTCCAGGAAGCATTGGCTTCAGGGCAGATGGCATCTACACAGTCAATTGATACTGACGTTTTGAGCCATGTCAAGAAAAGAAAACATCTACCGCAAAAAGAAGAGAACAGTGTAACAACATTAACCACGAATGGCTTAATACACCCAAAAGACATAGTTTTCAAGGAAAAGACATCACCACTTCCACATGTGTTCATTATTGTTGATGATGGTACTCTGAGGAAGAGAAAGGAACAACAGTGGAGCGCTAGAGTGAAGGTAGAACAGGAGCATGAAAGAGAAAGAAAACTTGATGTAGTTCTGCCGAAAGCTCATCTTTCCATGCCTTCTACATCTCAACATATATTGGATATAAGAATCAAAGTAAACAAAGACTGGCTGGGGATGGCGGGATGCTCTCCTTCACAAGTTAATCTCCATATATCATCAGATGCAGAGAAATCCAGAAATGAAGAGTCAAATGAAGGTATTAGTTTACATAATGTAATATTAAAAGCTGATCAGCAAATGCCAAATAAAGAGGCTACCGACAAAATAAAACTGGAGGACAGGCATGGTATATTACTCCCTCCAAAAATAAGTTTGAAGGCAAAGACATCCAAATTTGCATATCAATCCAATAAAAAGAAATTACCTTTGAATATTAAAAAGCAAGTGGAAAAAGTGAAGGGAGGGAAAAGTGAACCAGGAATGGGCCTGAGAAAAGCTTTTGCTTCCTTACCTTCTCATTCACCTTGCCTTAAACGGGACCCTGGAATGAATGAAAAAGAACGCATGAGAGGAGTAACACGATCCTTCCCACTGGTCAAGATTCAGAATTCATCAGAATTAGGCAAAAAGGCATGTACTGAGTCAATTGATAGTTACAAACCAAGCAAAAGAAAAGCACCAATGCAATCTATACCAAAACTTCCTGTGAGGGAGGGAGATAAGGTGAAAATATATATGGAAGAGAAAAAACTCCCAAAACGTAGGTATTTGAAGGCAAAGAAATCATCACTTTCAAATATACCCCATATCAAAGAATTGCAGTGGAAAACTAAAGAGCAAGAGAGAAAAGTGCAGGAAGATAAAAGTGAACTTGTTACGGGCCTTACAAACATTTGTGCTTCTGTGCTCACTATGCAACATCTTAAATCTGATACTACAGAAGGAGAGGGATACAGGATAAAAATTACAAGATTTCCTCTTCCACAACTGAAGTCCAAGAACTCATCAGATGCAGAAATAGTAGCATGTCCCGAAACAATTCAGCGAGAATTCTCAAATGGGGTAAAAGAGATAAAAGAGCAAATGCTACAGAAAGAAAAGAAGGATAGAGGCAAAACTGTAGCTAAGGATGGTGTAGGGGAGACCAGTGAAATGTATTTGAAGGCAAAGGAATCACCTGGTTTACATACACATAATATGGATGATCTTCACTGGAAAACTAAAGAGACAATGGGAAGGGTCCAGGAACATAAAGGTGAGCCACATGTAGGGCTGGCTAAAACTTGTGCTTCCAGATCTTTCCCACTTCACCTTCAGGCAAATACCAGAATCAAGGAAGAAGGCCAGACAAGATTAACAAGATCTTCTTATTTACAAGAAAACTGCCAGGAACCATCACATTCAGGGAAAGTAGTATTTGATGAGCCAATTATTTGTAATATTTTAATCAATCTGAAAAAAGGACAACAACAGATGCCACAGAAAGAGAAAGAGGATGGCGTGAAACAAGTGAACATCCTAACTCTCCCCAAATATCAAGAAAAGAAGGGTCAGGTATATATGGATGGACCAGGGGTCGCTCAAACCAAGCCTTCTACTTTATTGTCATCTCTACCTCATCTCAAATTGAATAAAGAAACTCAAGTAGATGATGAAATGCTACAAATTTCTCTTTCACCTTGCCTTAAACGGGACACCGGAATGTACGAAAAGAAAGGCACACTACGAATAACAGAATCCTTCCCACTGCTCAAGATTCAAAGTCCACCAAACTTAAGCAAAAAAATACATACTGAGTCAATTGATGGTTGCATGCTAAGCAAAAGAAAAGGACCGATGCAATCTACAACACAGGAAGAAGAGGGAGACACAAAAATAGATATGGAAGACAAAATTCTCCCAAAATGTAAGCATTTGAAGAGAAGCACATTACCACATTTAAATACTCTCAATATCAAAGAATTGCAGTGGAAAGCTAAACAGCAAGAGAGAAAAGTGCAGGAAGATAAAAATGAACTGATTATGGGTCTCACAAATATTTGTGCTTCTGTGCTTACTTTACCACATCTTAAATCTGATACAACAGGAGAGGGATGCAGGACAAAAATTACAAGATTGCCTCTTCCACAACTGAAGTCCAATAACTCATCAGAAGCAGAAAAAGTAGCATATCCAGAAATAATTGAGGGAGAATTCTCATATGAGAAAAAAGAGTTAAAAGAACAAATGCTACAGAAAGTAAAGAAAGAGAGTAAAACAAACCTGGCTATGAATGGTGTAGGGGACACCACTGAAAAATATTCGAAGGCAAAGGAATCACTTATTTTACATACACATAATCCAACTCCCTTTCAGTGGAAAACCAAAGAGCCAACGGGAAAAGTCCAGAAACATGAAGGTGAGCCACATGTAGGGCTGACTAAAACTTGTACTTCCAGATCTTTTCCACTTCATCTTCAGGCAAATACCAAAATCAAGGAAGAAGGCCTGCCAAAGTTAACCAGATTTTCTTTTTTACAAGAAAACTGTCAGGAATCAACAGGTTCTGGGAAAGCAGTATATGATGCATCAATTGCTCATGAAATTGTAATCAATATGAAGAAAGGCAAACAATGCATTACAGAGAAAGAGAAAGGAGATGGAGTGAAACAAGTAGGCATCCTAAAGCTCCCCAAACTTCAAGAAAAGGAGGTGCAGGTATGTATGGATGGACCAGGCGTCACTGTAACCAAGCCTTCTACTTTATTATCATCTCCACCGCACCTCAAATTGAATAAAGAAATCCAAGTGGATAATGAAATGGTATGCATTGCAGGGTCTGTTTGGCCGACAATATCAAATGCAGGGAAAATAGTAAGTTCAGAGTCAATTGATAGTGGTATCAGAAAAGGTCTTAAAAAAATAAAACAACATATGCCTCAGGAAGAAGGCAGGGAACGAGAAAAAGCAGTAGATAGGAGAGATATGCTGCATCTCACAGATATAACTTTGAAGACAAAGAAATCACCTCCTTCAAATATGCTCCATAGAACAGAAGTGCATCTGAACATTAAAAGGCAAGAAAAAAAGGAACAGAAAGGTCAAGGTGAACCACCACACATCGTTCTAAGAAAAATTTATACTTCTAAACCTTCTCCACCTACCCTTAATTCGGATAAAGGTACACAAGTAGATGAAAAAGTTCTAGGTATCAGAGGATCCTCTCTACCTCCACTAATGCTTCCAGCATTGTCAGTTGCAAAGAAAACAGTAGCTAAAGAGACAATTGATGGTGATATAAGAAAGGGAAACCAACAAATGCTGCAGAAAGGAGTTAGGTACAAGAGGAAAACAGTAGATATAAGGCTTAGGGTGCATTGCAAAGATGCAGAGATTTCACCAATTTCACCTATACTTAATGCAAAGGAATTTGTGTTGAATAGTAAAAAGGCAGTGGGAAAAGTACATGAAGGTAAAGGTGGACCACATGCGGTTCGAGCAAAAACTTTTCTTTCCATACCACCTGTACCTTCCTTTTATGTGGATTTAGAAATTCAAATGGACAAAGACACACCAGGAATCACAGGATCCTCTCTTCCACAGCAAAAGCTTGAGGAATCATCAGGTACCCAGAAACTAGGAAAGAGGGCATCAGTTGATAGTGATAGTGAAGACAAGGTTAAGAAAGCAGAATATTCTGTGCCACACAAAGAGGCAGCGCAGCAATATACCTCAAACTTCAAAATCATTATACAGCAAAGAAAGGGCCCTCCACTTGTCAAATCAGAAGGGGACCTGAATGGATTAGTCTCACCTTCACAGGATAAAGATGTTTGTTTCACAGGATTTGGTACCATAAATAGTGAAAGGCCAGGGTGGCTCTTTACAGAGCAAAAGGCTCAGCCAGAAAAACACAAACCAGAAACCTGTATTAAGTTTCTTCCCCACCCTATAACAGATCCAACTAAAATTGGAAATCTGAAGAAAGAAGCTAAAATAATGGATAACTTAAGTAATAAAATAAGCCCCAAGGTTTCATTTTCTCTGTCAAAGAAAATATCCAAGGAAAAGCATACCATATTCGGCGTTCCTTTAACTACCCGAGGACAAGAATCTTCTGCTTCAGAACGAGATGTCGAGCAACAAGGAACTTTATCAAAAGCATCTCCAGAATCCATGGATACGTGTATATTTGTTAAGCCAGAGAAAGATGTACCAAATAACAACGAAGTAAGTGTAATCTTCTCTCCCAGAGTATTAGCACCAGAGAGGAAGGAATCGTCACAGAAAATGAAGATCACAGAGTTGAACACTCTGCAAAATAGGGAAGAACAAGAAATTTTCATGGAAAAGCAAGTAATGCAAGTGTCTGAAGGTGAACATGAAACCGGGCTGAAGTCTGTCCTTTGTCTTAACTCTCCACTTCTTGATGGGAAGATGACACCATTGGAAATAAATGTGGACAAGCAAAGTACAATGCATCTGGGTATAGTAATACTGCCAAAAATACAAGTAGATGAAACAGAGTTTGATGCAACAAGAGGGGAAAAAGAAGAGGCATTGCTTGTTTCAGAACAAGAGGAATGTGTTCGAGAGTCACTTCAGAAGTCTCTTTATTCCCCCTCAGCTTTTTCACTTCAATCTGGAGATCTTAAGGAAAAAAATAAAATTGATACAAACCCCACTGTAAATATGGAACCAAAAAAATCAGGAATAGGCAATAACAGTACTATGAATCAGGAAGAAGGGAAATTAAAAATGGACACAAACAGAATTGTACATCCAGAAGAGGAAAAAACCCAAATATATGAGAGCCATGCTATGAATCTGGAAAAGGAGAAAATAAAAATGGGCAGAAGCAATACTGTAAATATGGATGCATCATCTCTGAAGGCAGAGGGACCTCAAATTAAGACTCGGGCAATCACTCGTATAACAGGCCACTGCCCAGTGAGTCAAAAACACAAAAAAGAACTGGAAGTGTTTAGGGCAAAACAAAACACTGAGCAACAAAAATTATTTCAAAGGAATACTCTGGGTTCATTTTATGCCTATATTCCTCTTTCTTCCATATTTGGAGGCCAGAAAGGCAGATTAAGAATAACAGATTTGAAGAGTGAATTGAGTCCCAAACATTTAACTGTGAAAGTCTCAAATCATCCAATTTCACAGATTCTAAGTATCACAGGACATGGTACTCCAAGCAATCGAAAGAAATTTGAGTATAACAAGCAAAAGAAAATGTTACTGAGTAAAGATGCCTCAGGGATATTTATCAGAAGTCTTTCTATTTACATGATGAGTCCACCTCACATTGGAGAAACGGTAAAATCTCAGACAAGACCCGAAAGAGTACCAATCGATCTTTCTAAATTCCAGGAGAAATCACCAAATGCTAGTGAAATTCTTAGGAGGGATTCCTCAAGCATGGTAATAGGAGTTCCACAAGAACTTATAAGACCAGCTTTACAAGATGCCCAGTCCTTTGTGGTTGACGAGCAACAAACGAAGACACTTCTTAGTGTCAACTCAGAAGCAAACCTCAGCAGTGAAATAAATGGGAAAAAATTAACCCCTCAACCAAAAGAAACGGTGGTCACAGGGCATGATGCCTCAAGGATTATAAAAGAACGTGACTTGCGTATTTCTGAGCAAGAAGAAGAGGTACCAGAACCCATTCTGACACCCAAAGAGCATTCATTTATATCTGAAGAGCCAAAGGGAAATGTGGAAGCACATGTGGAAAACAATGTAAATATGAGTATTCTACCTCTATGGGTAGAGAAATCACAATGTGAGGCACAGCTATTTGATACCATGGAGTATGCTTCACTGTCTGAGCGAGGGGATCAGAATGAAACCGAAGAGGATAAAACCACGCAGAAAGTCCAGCAACACACAGCTTTACCAGAACCTGTTCCAAAATCTCTCTGTATCCCTATGCCTATACCACTGCAAATTAAAAGTAATGAAACAAAAATACTAGATAGTACAAGTGCAAAAAGTTCACTTCCTGTTCATGAAGAAAGTAAAAATACCCTTGAATCCCGGGTAAAAAATATGGTGATTGAAAGGGATCAAAGTTTTTTAAGCCAAAGAGACGAGCCTCTAGAGACACCATCGTTTGCTTTTGTTATGATCCAAGACAAAGTTTCTGCTGATAAAATGGAAAACATACACACTAATAAACCTGATGACTTGATGTCACCACCTTTTGCAGAAGGTCCAGATACAACAACTCTATATTCCAAATCGCAGCAGAAACCCTACTTAAAAGATTTTACTACTGAAGAAAACAGGAAGCTTTTTCTTAGAGTCAAAACTCACTTAGAGTCAAAAGCACTTGAAATAAAACTGAACCTGATACCAGAAATAGTAAACAGATCCTTCCAAAAGTTCAAGTTTCATCCGAAACAGCCCATCTCAGATAAAGAGAACTGTTGGGGGCTGTATCCAAGATATAAAGATATATGCTCTATGTCTCCAGAAGGGATTGATACTGCAGAACTTAATTTAAAACCCAAATACCAAAAAGATTCACCTCCTTTTGGCCGTGTGAAGGAACTGCTTGTGACTGTTTCCAGGGGCAATGCCGAGATCATTACAAACTTAAGGCGTGTCAATAAACTGGCTTTAAATGGAACATCTTCACTGATTTCTGCTGATACTGAGATGTCATTGCCACATATTCTCCAGAACTACACAGTAAAAGAAAAAGACAGACTTTTCATGCACTTTTCTATGAAAACATTGGAGATTCAAATGAAAGCATTTCCCAGAATTGTGGGAGAATCCTATGCAATAGCCAGTGCTCGGGATAGAAGGGAACCTTTATCTCAATGCACTCATTCTGGTGTCAAAGCACCAAAACGAAGAAACAACATTTTGTTATTTTTTGAGGAAAAATCTCTTCGCCAAATAGATCTTGACCTCCAATACAAATACCTTCGTTTTCTCCTGGGGTCTCCTATTGCAGGTATGCTCCCTAAGCCAAACGCACTTCCCAAACATAATCTGAAATTAAGCACAAGTGTGGTATGTAAAAAAGTAGATGGTGTTGGAGAAAAGTGTGGTCTTCCCATTGATACAGAGCTGTTGGAACAACACATCTCTTTCAAAAAGCAAAGTCCCCATGAAAACTCGTCACTGATGAGAGAATTCCTAGAGCCAACCCCAGTGTGTGCTTCTGACCGCAATGTACAAAGCATGGTGCTGGAAGTTACCAAGGTTCTCCCCAAGGTAAAACCTCTTCTGACTCCAGAAAAAAATAAAGAATTTCATCTATGGTTTCAAGAGCCAATTATGTGTAAATCTGCTGATGTAGAGACTCAGGGAGATGCTGTTCATTCAGTTGGTCTACCTTCAGTTCAGATTTCTGAAAAATCTGCTGATATTCAGGCAAACACTGAGAGTCCAATTGACTTAGAAGAAGATGAGGATGAGGAATATATATTTCTAGAAGCCAACCCTTACTGGAGTCAGCAATCACAAAGAATTCACAGAAAGGCATTTCCTTTGGAAAATTTCCACAAGAAGAAGAAAAGCAAAACTGGTGGGAATCAACATCACAGTGAAGATTCAGGTTCCCGTCGTATTAGAGGCAGCAGAAAACATTCCTTAGTTACGACACCACCTTCTTATAAAACTCACAAAAATGGAAAATATAGATCATCCACCAAAACACAGTCTCCTGATTGGTTATGTCAGAGTTCACGAAATAATTCAGAAATCCAGTCTGGGTCATCTTCTGTATCATTCGCTGAAGACAAATGTTCAGGGACTACAAGGAGCAGAACAAGTTACTCTTTAGCTCCCTTAACTGAATCAAATATCAAACTACATTTTGCAGATAACCAAGGCAAAACTTACATGCATTTAGAAAGCAAAGAAAGAAAGAAACCCACGTTTCATGTATTCAGTAGGAACAACGTTCATTTGGATGATGATTATAGTTACACACAAAGTAAAAAGAAACGGTCAAGAAAGAAGAAAGTATATGATTATGAGTCAGGAAGATCAGAACACTATTTCCAAAGCAGACATAAGTCAGCATCAAAACCTCATCATGAGAATACCAATTTCTATTCTGCAAGAAAACCAAACCAGCCATTTTATTATGCTTGTGTACCAGCAGACTCATTGGAGATCATACCAAAAACCATTCGCTGGACTATTCCTACTGAAACTCTAAGGAAGAGAAATTTCAGAATTCCCTTGGTGGCAAATATTTCAAGTTCCTGGAATATATGGAGCTCCCCCAAGAAGTTTCTGGAATTACTCTCAGAGTCCCTAGGCTTAAGGCCAGTTCATGAAGAGTGATATTACCATATCTAGATTGCTTTTCAATGGAAAGCGGTCGCTATTGTGATACTCGGTGAAAAATAAAATAATAGCAAGTTCAGTGGTTTCTTCATGATGTGTTTTCTAAGCTGATACATTTTGTTTCTGCAGTAGATTTGTTCAATTGT
>PVIY010043807.1:0-20096 GCA_004026745.1 Myrmecophaga tridactyla
TTTCTTTCTTTCTTTCTTTCTTTCTTTCTTTCTTTCTTTCTTTCTTTCTTTCTTTCTTTCTTTCTATCTTTCTCGTCATTCCTTAACCTTTGAGCTCCATTTCATAGGAAATAACACCCCTATGACCTACTTATTATGCTTATTGTTTATGTATGCACCCTTCACTCTCCTCTGCTTCAATTATGAACTCAATGAGAGCTGAAATCTTCACTTTGATCATTGATGTATGCCCAGTCCCTAGAATACTGCCTGGAAAATAGAAGGCACTCAATGAATATTTTTAGGATAAATGAGTGAATGGAAGAAAATTGGGCCCATAAAGGATAAGGCAGAAATTGTGGAAAACCAAAAACTGTTGAAGTAGATACTGGTAGATGCATTGCTTTTGCTTCATCTTCATAGGTGGATGTGCTGGAAGCTTTGCTACTCTTTGAGCTTGGCCACATTTTAAATTGATATGTCCAGACTGTGTTCCCAAAGCTAAGAATGCATTGTAGAAAGCATAGATGTCCTAGAATAATTTTAAAAGAGTTCCCGAAGGTTTCACTGGGACTCATGTATACCTTTGACTTGATGAGAATGTGGCTTTAGGCTGGTGATCATTTTCTCATTTCCACCGAACTTACATTAAGACTGAAAAACTGGAACTATAATATTTACCTCTGAAGTTAGGAATTTTATTAATATAATAAAAGAAATTCATTAAAGGGTATTTTTAAATAAAGTTCAAAATGGAGGTAGAATTAGGGAGGACAGCACTCATAAAACAACTATGGGTATATGGACTTAGAATAAAATGCTATTCACAGGTCAATATCTACATGGCCATAAAGACATATTATGACTTGGTCTCAGTTGATGTGCCATTATAATGTGTTGTGGTTTTAGTACATTCTCCCACTGTCTTTTGCTTTCCCACATGAAACTACTGCAGTGTCCATTGGTGTTCATATGGGGACACACGCATATGATGAATATATTAAGGAAATGATAACCATTTTCTTAATAATATTCTTAATAGTTATTTGATACTGTTAAGAAAAAAATTTATTCTTTCATAACAGAGAACAGATTATTTATAATTAGCTTATTGGTAAGAGTGCATTTAATCGGCTGCACATATGTGTGACAATATTAGTTTTTATTCCTGTATCATGTATTTTCAAAACAATTTTTGGTGTATTCATGCTTATGTGATGCCTGAACTTGTGAACCCAATTAACTAATCTGTCTAGCATATGTTGCTAGGCTCTTTTGCAAGCATATCAATTTTGACATGGGAATAAAATGAAAATCCAAATGTAAAATCAGAGGTGGAATGCCCTATGAAAAAAGAAACACAATTATGGCAAGTTTTTCAAATTCTAATTATAGAAATTTTTATCCACAAAAGCATAAGGTTTCAGATTTCAACAGCCAAAATCTCATGCACCTGTAATTCTACTCTGATTATCATTAGAAACCTAAGTATAAAGACTGGGGAGAGAACTATATTACAGGGTAACTATTATAGAAATAGTCACTGAGGGGAAGTCTCCAAGTGGTCAAGGAGAAGTGAATCTTACGGGTTTGGAAATCTCACCTTCTATGGACCTCTGTCCCTCCCTTTGTGTTGTTATTGTTACAAATTACACCTTTGTATATTATGCAACCAGTAACAAGTATTTATTATTATTGTTTTATGCAACTGCTTGAAAAATCATCTAGGAAAACAAAAAAGAGAAGTTACAAACCAAAAATGCAATGATCGTTGTTATATCTTTCTTAATGAATAAACTGTATGATTTTACATTTACCTATGTCATTACCTTTGCCTGCATTCTGCAGTTTTTCATATGGCTTCAAATTATTGTCTGGTGTTATGCCTAGAATCCTTTCCTTTCAGTCTGAAGGAATCCTTTAGGATGTCTTGCAAGGCAGGTCCACTAGCAATGAACTAACTCAGCTTCTGTTTATCTGGGAATGACTTCATTTCCATTTTAAAGGATAGTTTTGCCAGATATAGAGTTCTTGAGTTAATCCAGTATGACTGGAATCCTTATAAACAAAGGGAATTTGAATGGAAGCAATAGCCAGAGGAGGGGACAGAAAGAAGCAGATCACCACATGTCAGAGGTAAAGACTGAGTTATGGATGGCCAGGAAGCCACCACCAGAATGCCGCAGACTTCAGAGAACATTGGCCTGCTGATACACTGATTTTGGACATCTAACCTCCCAACTGTGAGCCTATAAATTACTGTTATTTAAACCAACCAGTTTGTGACATTTTAGGATGAGTTGTTTCTCTCTTCCAGCTTTCAGGATATTCTCTTTGGAGTTTGACAGTTTGATTGTAATGTTTCTGTATCTCTTTGAATGTATCCTACCTGGAATTCATTAATCTACTTGGATATGTGGAGTCATACCTTACATCAAATTTGGGAACTTTTCTGTCACTATTTCTTGAAGTATTATTTCTGCCCCCTTCTTTCACTCTCCTCTCTTTCTAAGGCTCCTATTATGCCTAAGTTGGTAAGCTTGATGGTGTCCCACAGGTCTCTTAGGCTCCGTTCATTTTTCTTCTTTTCTCCACTCCTCATATGGGATAATCTCAGCTGACCTATCTATAACTTTGTTGATTCTTCCCTCTGCTCAAATTGTCTGTTGGATCCCTCTACTGTATTTTTTTCATTGCAATTATTGTATTTTCATTTACAGAATTATTTCTATTTGGTTCCTATTTAAGATTTCTATAAGTTCATTGATACTCACTATTTGGGGAGACATAATTTTCCTGGTATCCCTCTGTTCCTTTGTCCATGGTTTCCTTTAGCTCTTTAAACACATGTAAGACAATTGCTTTACAAGTTTTGTATAGTAAACTCAATATCTGTGCTTCCATAGAGACAATTTCCCTCCTGAATCAAGTTAACCATTCGTCCAGCAATGCTATTGACCATGCCATACTTTTTGAAGTGGACTGATTTTGCTGAGATTTTGTCATATCTACAGCACAATTTTAATTTTTACAAACACACATGAAAGCATTAGAATTAAAGTTTCAAGTAGATTTTAAATGGAGGAGTTTATTTTTGCTTTTGTAACTGAAGGGTTGGTCCAGGTCTCAGATTCCATCATCAGGATGCTAGATGTTTATCTTTTAATTCCAGTGATCTCACTCGCTGATACTACAGATGACTTCATTTAGCCTGGGAAGATGATTCTAAAGTACCCAAGATACATCATCCTTATGGTTTGGTATTCCAGAGAAAGAGAAAACATCTCTTCCAATATCCATAGTTCAAGCTTTGTAAGTCATCCCATCCATAAAACTATTTTTTCCTTCCTAGGAGAATGAGCTACTCTCACTGGCCTGTATAGACCACTCCCGAGGTACTGGCAAGACAGCTATGAGAAACATATTAGGATGCATGTAAAGGTGAGAACTGGTCTCCCAAATGAAACCTGAGGCACTTTTACTAGAATGGCAAAGTCACTCTGGAAGTGGCATAAAAATATTTGCATAAATGAACTAGTATAATGATTACATTGTAATGATCACAGTGGCACTTATGGTTTCAGATTTTGCCCCAGGGATGTGTGATATGTCCAAAATGCTTGTGAGATAGTTTGAAAACATAGTACATGACCAAAATAAAGTTTCAATACTGGCATCAGCAAACAACAGTGCATGGACCAAACTTGGCCTTCCACCTGTTTTTGTAAGTAAAGTTGTATTAAAACACAATCACATCTGTTTGTTTAGTATTTATGACAGCTTTCACTCTAGAATAGCAGAGTTAAGTAGTTGCAACAGAGACCAAATGCCCTGCAAAGCCAAAAATATTTCCTATCTGGTCTTTTATAGAAAAAAATTGATGAGTGCTCTTACATTAGAAATATTTTCTTGGGCATTTGATTAACTCTCCAATGAATCAATAGGACTTGGAAGAGGCAGATGCTTAGCCAGATTGGTCAAATTGGTTGAGGTAATCAAGATGGGGATATGTTTTACAGCTAAAGTATTTTTAGGTTAGGATAGATAAACTGGGATGTGTTCTTGAAGTGTACAGTTGTCCTTTCTCCTCCCATCTCAGAGACAAAATCTACTCTGAGTTGTAACTAGAAGAAGGAACCAATGGGTTGGGAATAGCGGTTTTCTGAATAAGGCCAAGTTCCAAAGTGTAGAGACAATTCAATGTGTTTTCATGTGAAATCACTAATAAAATCATCTGGCAATAAATCAGAACTTAAATTGTATTTGGAAATTGTCAATTAATTAAATTTTAATTCACTGGATAACTTTCCAAGGTCAAAATTATGTGTGTGCTTCTTTGTGGATCTGTATGGTTTATGGTGAACCATAGTCAAAAAAATAGAGAGATGGTTTTCATTATTTTCAGCAAATATTGAGTGGATTTTATTTTTTTAGTTTTTTTTCCCTTTCACTAGTATATATTTCTTGACCTCCTAGAGGTGTAAAGTAAAACTTGTAATCTTTTAACCAAACATGGTCCTATCAAAGAATGCTAGGTCCATTCTGTAAATAAAACTCAGAAACTTAGAAGTTATTATTTATAGCACTTTATCATTCCTAACAAATCCTGTCAATTTTACATCCAAGGTACATTTCAAATCCATCCACTTCTCTTTATCCCTAACACTACCATGTTAATCCAGGAAGCAAAGATCTCTTATCTGTGTTATTTAAAAAGTTTCCTTAATGTTCTCACTTCTCTTATTCTTACGATTTCTATCTATTTATCTGATCATATAACCCAACTGCTGGAAACATTGCTGTGACTTTGGATTGTTCTTAAGTGATGGGAAAAATGATACTGTCTGGTTCACTGCCTGTCCAGCCTCTTCCTGCCTTGCTGCCCGGCCGCACTACCCATCTTTTCACTCCTCAACAAAGTTATTCTTTACCTCCCTCCACTTTCTGCATTCCCAAGTATTTTGGGCCACACTGGGATTATTTCCCAAGCTCATTTCCAACTCAGGACTATGCCTTTGCATTTCCCTCTGCCTGGAAAGCCCAGATCTAGAACAGTTGACTCCTTCTTGATCTTCTGATCTCGATTCAGAAATCATTTTCTTAGAAAACTCTTCCCGCACTAAACAATGACTATATTTTATCATCCTGTTTTGTTTTCCTGGTAGCAAATTGTATCTCTTCCTCATTTTCTTGCTTGTTTGTTTGCTTGTTTATTGTCCATATCACCCATTAAAAAAAACAGTGACTGTATGTACCCCCAGTGCTTAACAAAATGCAAGAATGAATAAATGAACAAAAATATTAATATTGAAATATTATGATAAAATATTAAAATAGGATTACCTACCCCCACTAGGCTCTTTCTTGTAGAATTCACATTATAGAAAACCTGTATGATGGGGTAATTAATACATATTCTGGAGCAAGGTAATTTGCATTCATATCTAAGTTCTACCACTTTCTAGCTCTAGAACCATAGACTTGCCCCAATGATCATAGTCCCTGCTTTACAGTGTTGCTATGAGAGTTACATGCATTTTCATAAGTAATGAACTCAGAATACATTGTCAGCTGGCTGTATTTATTTTTCCTCTGGTATTAGTATCATCAAGTGTATATGTTAAAATGAACCTAATAAAAGTTTGCTGACAAAAGTGCCGGGCATTGTTTGTAGTTTTAAGTATAAATAGAAAAACACTGAAAGACACTTCTTTAAATCCTTGCTAAATAGAATAAGGAGGAAGATTTCAATTCTAACTTAAATAGAAAGACCTAACGATTTATATGGTGCTGTATCATTTACAAAGAATATGCCTTCATGTTAAAGTCCCATCACACTCCCAGCATCCACAGGAGTGATTTTATCATTGGTCTAGGAATGGAAAAAGAGGGGTCCGCTCCCTTGTCCTTGTCCTGGGTCCCCAGCTATTGAGCCACAGAATCGGGCCTTGAGCACAGGTCTCTGGACTCCAAGTTCAGAGCTTTTCTTCCATTCCAACTCTCACACCCTTTGTTGAAATATACGGTGTATATAGTTTATACACACAGTTGGGGGCATCAGCAAAGCAGAGGTCCCCAACAAATGAGAAGATATTTGGAAAAAATTTGTACTTAAAATGTTTTTTCAGGTATGTATTTTATTAAACTTCCTATGCTTGTTTTATGGATTTGTCTGTTTTTATTTTTATTGATTTGAGTGTGGGTGACACTCAATATTTTTCAGTCCTTAGACCCTCTCAAGACCCAAATCTGATCTTGAATATACCAACTCACTGACTTGGCAGAAGCAAATTCCTGGTGCTTATATACAGTGATAACTGTTAACACGAGTTCTCTTGGACTTGAAGAGATCTATGACTGATAGGGCCACACAAGGAGCAACTAAAAGAATTTCACTTTTATCTCGGCCAGTTTGTTGGCTTTGGTATTTTTGAGGGCAGTGGGGACTGCAGGGGAGGGGTAAGTGGTGAAACATTGATGCAAATGACATCTGACTTGCATGGCCCTGCACCCACACATAGAAACTTTTGAAGTCGCCTAAACGATCTCATTCTGTCAGCCAGACAGCCATCATACAACTTTAAGTTCTTTGTCATGAAAGCCAATTCTCAACTGGTGGTCTGGGGAGCAATTCTGTATTGGATTGCCAACTAGTTCCAATAGAATGGTTTCCAACAGTAATTGGGGCTGAGAAAATGCCTATTCCTTATAATCAGTACCAAATTCCAGATATTTTTTCCAAAGTGAAAAATTAGAGCCCAGCTCCCTTTCTTGCATCCCCCTATTTTAGAGTGAGGAAGGATCATTTGCAAGAAAGTAAACCATACCCTCAAGTGCAGAAAGGATGCAGCACTGCTCCTTTCTTTTCTGCTATGATGAGCCTTTCATGATATTCAGGAGAGTAATCAGGAAAAATAAGACATCGAGAGGTCAAATAAGGATTCTTTAGCTGGGAGTTTGTATTGACTAAATATATAAAATGACATTTTGGCTTTGTAGTTCGGTGACAGTTACATACATCTAAGCTTTCTGAATTTGAATCAACCTTTAACAGAGTTATCTCAATCAAACGAGTGAAAAGTCCATGGTATATACTGGATTGAGTAAGATACTTCACACTTTCTCATCAAAAGAAGAGACAACATTCTGTTTAGGACACAGATGAGGTAATAGCAGTTGCAATACATGGAGCCATCCTTAATTGTTAACGTATGGCTGAGAAATATTCTGAAGGCATTGGCTTGGCATGATAATGCCTTACTAACTATTAACCTCTGGTGGGAGCTCAAAACGATATATCAAAAGGAGTGGTAATCCATCTTTTTTTTTTAATTCGCCAGAACACTTTCTTCTTAGGTTTTTCACTTTTCATAATGCTAGATTGGTTAGCAGTAGCAACAAGATATTCCTTGTAGCAATAAGGACCAGATGGGACACATGTGTTTGAGAAGCTGATACTAAGATCATAAGCCATTTCTGCTTGCTTGAAAAGAGAGGACCACAATTATCAAGTTTTTGAGCCAATTCTCCCATTGAGTAATTTCTTAAGGAAACTGGATCTTATTATTTTCCTCTTTTTACCAAGTAAGTTCCAAACGAACATCCCTTTCCAGATCCTTAAAAGTCAGAAATACTATTACCATATAGCTCAATTAAATAAGTCTCTCTACAGTGTATTTTCTCATTCCAAGACAAAAATGACTACTTGAGTTAATAGTTTCAGTCATCCTCTTCTTCTGTGCCCTCTTGGCCCTGTTTAAGGCAGAAGTGCTAGGATTAATTGCAGTTATCACATTCAGGGAGGAAATGCTCCATTAAGAAGGACAAAGGGTGGGCCACGGTGGCTCAGCAGGCAAGAATGCTCGCCTGTCATGCCAGACGACCCGGGTTCAATTCCTGGTGCCTGCCCATGTAAAAAGAAAAAAAAAAAAAGAAGGACCAAGAATGGATGTTTATAGGCCATGCAGGTACTTGCAAATGCATACATAAGCATTTTATATATGTCATGTGAGAAGGCATGAAAACTGTAAAACATGCTAGAAGACACAAATCAAAAGTTTACTCATAACTCTTCTGATCCCAGGCTCCAGAATATTCTTTTGTAGACAGATTCTCATATGTACTTCTCTGGAAGGTGATATCTTCAGACTCATACTGAAATGGGGAGGGACTGCCAATGTGTCTAGGTCATTAAAGAATAATGAATAATAGCTGGGAGGCAATTTGGCCTCATGGTAAGGATATGAGTCCTGGTGTCGGATACTTAGGCTCAAATCAAGGCTGATCTCTTCACAGCTGTGTGACTTAGACAATTTGCTTAACTTCTCTGATGCCCACAGTCCTCAGAGAATTGAGCAGGAAAACAGGGACAGGAAAACTGGAGCACAGGTGGAGGGACTCACCTGCTTGTCTTCAAACCCAGGCTCTGTCTGTCACTTATGAACTGTGGTAAATGGGCAAATTATTTCATTCAACTCCATGGCCCTTAGTCTCCTCATTTATAACATGGGGATAATAGTATCATCTCAAAGGGTCATTGTGAGTATTATGCTCATGAGTAGAATACTACTTATAAATGTTTACACAGTGTCTGGTGCTTAGCCAATGAGCCATCCTAGGAAGCTGGCAAAGTCACTCACCTGGGGCTCTGGGCCATCGAGGAAGAGAGAAGTATCAGCAAACCCTTCTGTTCCAACTCATTGAACACAGGGAAGGTTTTAGGCATCCTGGAGGTCAGATTTTGTAAACCTGTGTTTGAGTGAGCTGCTATAGTAGGTGGGGAAGGGGGAGCAGTTTTGGATGTTGACTGCCCTGAGGAGTTCACATTCTATTTTCTTATGAAAACTCTGAGGGTTTGGAAGGGAAAGTGGCTGCTTCTAAGAACACCTGCTCCTACCTGTTGACTGCGTTGGAGGAATCAGCACTGAGCGGCGGGATGGTGAGCCGACTGTACCCTGGATTAACGGGCCGTTTGGTAATGCCGCAGGGGGACTGACATGTGTTGTGTTAACGATCTTTTAGATTCTACGCCGCATGGCACATTTTCAAGTTCACAATGATACTTTGGGATTGCATTCCTTTCATTTCAGAGATTAAGGTCAATTTCCTCAACCTAATCTACAAGGCCTGCCTGGTTTGGCTTCTGCAGCTCTGATAAAGGCCCTCTCTTCCCATGTGCTGCATTGCTTTCATTCACTCATTCATTCATTCACCACCCTTTCATTCATTCATGCCCCACATATTTTCCAGGCACATGTGGTGGACCAGGCAGTGACTAGAGCAAGTCTTTGTCCTTTGGAGGAAACAGACAGATATTAAAATAAATGCAGAGAAAAATAAATCAGAATATGGGAGAGAAAGAGATACTGTCTTACTCAGGGCAGGTGAGATTTGGCTAAAGAGAGAAGAAAATCAAGAATGAAGAATGGGGCCTACTGTGAGACAGATATTTCATGCTGTTGGAACAAAAGAGCAACATCTCAGAGACAGGGAGTGCTTGGCACAGTCAGGAGTGGGTGAACGGCAGGGGATGAGTTCACCAATATTGGTATCATGTCCATTTTACAGTACATGGAACTGAGAAATAGAGAAACTGTTAACTTGGCCAAGACCGCACAATTAGAAAATGGCAGAGCTGTCTGAGCGTTGGGGTCTGGGCTGAGTCCTACCATGCTGTTCAGTCTCCTTGGGAATTCACAGCTCTTCGTACAGCAGGAGGTATGCCAGGGCAAGCCTCCCTTAGTCCCTCAGTTCTCCACTCCAATTAAAGAACGGATTTAATTTACTTAAATGTCTCTCAACTTTTTCTTTCATGCTGCTTTATATGATGAATTCTCTATTTTCTTCTTTCCCATGTTTTTAAAATCCAAGGCTTTTCAAACTGAATTGTTGTTGAGGATGCAAGCTATGTACTCATGTATTGTCCTTGCTTTATTTTTTCTACCAGAGAAAGAATGACTTGTTCACTTAGCACAATGTTCCTACTCCATGACCTCATTTGGTCGGAGTAGTAGTTTATGTGGTAATTCAGGGCTGATTCTCATGCTGATTCCATGTTAAAATACACAATGTAATGTTTTTGTGCTGTGACATATGGAACAAAAGATGATTCCCCTCCCCACCGCTATATAACTTAGTCTATTCTTGACTATTGTCAGGTTAAAAATAACATGGGATCAAATGAATCCACACATTGCTGTATACATTTTCCAGTAAATTGCAGCATTCCTTTTGGGTAGATGAATAAGTCATCTCATTTTACGATACTATTCGGGGAAGGTGCAGAATTATCATGAACTTCCTTCATAGTTAAAGGAATATAAATCCAATAGAAAAAGGAGAACATAGAAGTATTTTTTAAAAGGGGAGAGATTGATTAAGATAAGGGTATAGTTACCTCATTTAAAAATTTGAAAGCAGGTAAAACCATCAAGCAAATGACTGGAACACAAAATATATATATGAGATGTCCTTTGAGGTCAGGGACTGAGATTTTCCTTTTGATTGTCTTAGTAATGGCTCTCTAATGAGTCAGTTAAGCAGCTTAATAAATGTATAACTGCTTCTTCCCTAATCCCTGAAAGAGTGGCTGAAGATACAAAAATATCATTAATTTTGATTGAAATGTGGAATTGCTAATACTACAAAACAGACAAAGTTCATCAAACTGAGGTACAGCAGTTCTCCTAGTGCAAGATTTTAGTTACAGTGATCTTTCTCTTGTCAACAATTTGTTTTATTTATTCTGTACTGCCTGGCATGGCATGTGTTCAAATACTATACCAGCATGAAAAGCTCTGCTATTTTCTTTTATCATAAAATTTTGCCTCCGCATTGCAGCAGATCCATAGTTTGTGAAATGCTTTGCAAAGGCTGTAAATGGTTCATGTTTTAAAACTGTTGTTTGTTTGAGCTTCTATTGAAACTCCAGTGATCCCTGACAGAAAGTGGTATGAGCTTCATTCAACAGAAACACACACCTCAATTAAGCATTTAAATCTAGCTTTAAGAGTATTTACACATTCCAGAGGTAATTAAAAGATAAATAAATGTAAAGGCTTTAGTAATATATATTGATTTTTAGTGAAGAGTCCTTCAAGTAATGGAGAAGATGGTGGCTTATTTTGTTACAGAGCATTTAGAGTCAGTCTGATGTAGGAAGGCAGAAATGATGTTTGCTATTTCGCTGACTTGACCAGATCTAATTAGGTATTGATTCTTAAATCTGTGTGAAGTATAGGGGAAAAAGCAGGAAGGAACCTAATGGATGAGGGACCAGTTTTCTTCACCTACTCTACAATGAGTTCTTGAGATATAAAAAGAAATTAGCAAATAGTGATTTCTTCAAGAAATTGGGCAACCAGTATATAGCAGCGTTGACTAATACAATGCAAACTCAAAATTCACAGGATAGCTAAAAAAGTAACACATTTCAAAGCATATACAATTATTTACTTCTAGATATAGTCATTAAATCATTACAGACTACCATAATTATAAAGGAGTGCATTATAATGAGTAGATAAGAATTATTTAAAATTTGCATATGGGTTGTTTAAATATCAAGCATTTAAAAGAAATGTGGTTTTCCTACAGAGTTTAAATATTCTACCCATATCTGGTTTGCACCTTGAAGTTGCTTAATAAAATTGATTCTTATCTATAGGAAAGAGAAAACACAAAGCTGAACACTGTTGGTTCATCAAATTCTCTGATTATTGTAGGTAAAATCAATGAGGTTCCATTATATTGAAAAAGACTTCAAGTCATTATTCCACTTTGTTTTTGCTTCTGCTTGTAGCTGAAGAACGTATCATTCTTCTCTCTCTCTCTTTTTTTTTTTTTTGCATGGGTGGGCACCAGAAATGAACCCGTGTCTCTGGCATGGCAGGCAAGAACTCTGCCTTCTGAGCCACCATGGTCCACCCTGTATCATTCTTATAGTGCAAATGGAATAATTTTTTTAAGAGAACAAGATATATTCCGAACATTCTAGAGGTTGCCTGTATAACCACCAACCAAGTCATCTAAAAATACCTGCATAAACATGCTATACTCTGGGACAAAAGAATGTGACAACATCATGCTAACCCTGGTTTAAATCTGCATCTTATTTGAAGAACAAATAAAACCCAAAGGAGGCTCAAATTTAGCTCCAAAAATATGCTACCTCTTTATATATGTACTCCTGGAGAATTTCTCCATTTATAAGGGGAAACCACTATTGGAACAATATTTCCTGTACAGTAAGCTGTATTTTAAATGGCAAACTGACTAGTTAATCAGATACTGGGCTTCAGATTTCTTAGACATGAAGTAGGCAAAAAATATATAGAAAGAGAAATGTTGACGGGAAATGGGATGGTCAGTGGATGTGTTTTTAATTTCCTGGAGGTAAAGAATGCCCATTTGGAATCAATTTTATGAATGCTTTTTAAAAGTGGGTAGATTCAGTAAATTCTATTTGACCTGAGAGGTTGGCATTGGGTCTACCCACACTTACCTGGGCCTTCCTTCTTAGTTGGCTTTCAAAGGGCTTAGTCTAAGCAGACATGAATATCTTTTAAAAAAATAAACAAACCCAGGTTCCATAGAACCAAATAAAAAGTGAATAGTATGCATCAGTTTCTTCACATTTTCTGCCAGATTCCCATGGAGTCCATCTTTAATGTTTGATCATGTAGAATAATAACAAGTCTTTTCTAGGCATAGGAACGTTAGGATGTGAAATGGAAGTCAGGAGGAAGCTCTAGTTTCTGCCACACAGCAATAGGGTTAACATGAAGCCATCTCCTACTACACAAACATAGAATTGTTGGATAAGTTATTACAGAAATACATATAAAACTCTTCTCAAGGAAATGAGTGAATAGCCTGGTGTGCCACTGATGAGGAGGGGGGTAGGTTGCACCAGTCTGACGGTTACGGGCATAGACTCTGGGGCCAGACAACCTCAGCCCAAATCCTGACTTTACCATTGGTGTCTCATCCTAATTTCAGAAACCTCTACCACCACCATTACCAACACCACCACCACCACAATGAAAACCAAACTTCTAAATAATTTATTGGCCAAAGTAGAAGTCCTAATGGAAGTTAGAAAATATTTAGAACTGGACAAAAATGCACCCACTCTATCAAATCAAGATACAGCTAAAGTGCTACATAGGCAGAAATTTATAGTCCTAAATCCATGTATTAGAAAAGAAGAGTAAAAGTTAATGATATAAGAATCTGTTCTGTTTGCTAGCTGCCAGAATGCAATATACCAGAAACAGAATGGCTTTTAAAAAGGGGAATTTAATAAGTTGCTA
The DNA here is from genome assembly GCA_004026745.1 of Myrmecophaga tridactyla. NCBI lineage: Eukaryota > Metazoa > Chordata > Mammalia > Pilosa > Myrmecophagidae > Myrmecophaga > Myrmecophaga tridactyla. Next base: position 13,293 of record PVIY010043807.1, read on the forward strand.
GTTTACAATTTTAAGGCTGAAAAATGTCCCAAACAAAACAAGTCTATAGAAATGTCCAATTCTAAGGTATCCAGGGAAAGATACCTCGGTTCAAGAAGGCTGATGAAGTTCAGGGTCTCTCCCTCATCTGAGAAGGCACATGGCAGGCACAGTCACGGTTTCTCTCTCATTTGAAAAGGCTCATGGGGAGCACAGCATCATCTGCTAGCTTTCTCTCCTGGCTTCCTGTTTCATGAAGCTCCCTGGGAGGCATTTTCCTTCTTCATCTCCAAAGCGCTGGCTGATGGTCTCTCTGCTTCATGGTGCTGCAGCATTCTCTGCTCTCTCTGAATCTCCCTCATTCTCCAAAATGTTTCCTCTTTTATAGGATTCCAGAAATTTATCAAGATCCTCCCAAATGGGTGGAGACATGTTATCACCTAATCCAGCTTAACAACCACTCTTGATTTAATCACATCTCCAGGGAGATGATCTGATTACAGTTTCAAACATACAGTATTGAACAGGGATTATTCTGCCTTTATGAGATGAGATTTAGATTAAAACATGACTTTTCTAGGGGACATACATCCTTTCAAACCAGCACAGAATCCAAATAAAAAAAAATAACACAGCAAAACTACTGGAAAAAAAGATAAGAGCACAACCTAATGAAATAGAAACAATGAAACAACAGGATTAATCAGCAAAGCTCAAAGCTGGTATACTCAAGCTAAGGATAAAAGACACAAATGTATGCCAAGATAGATCTAGAAAAAAGGACAGAATGTTAGGAATATAGGGAGGTGTAATAAGAGGTAAGCTAGAAATTTTTTAATGCTATGAATGCATACTAAAAAATGCTATGCTAACACATTTGGAATTGGGAAAAATAGGCATATATATGCATATCTAGAGAAATAGAAATATATGAATATATACTGTGTAAATATATATATATTTACACAAGTGATCTAAGGAAACATCAAAAATCGAATAGTCTTATAATCCTCTTTATTGTCAAATCTAGGCTTCCTGCACAGTTGCAAGATGGCAGTAAGAAATCCTAGACATAGAGGCAGAAAATGGATATATACTTGCCATGTCCTCTTTCCAGAATCCCCAAGCAGAAAACCCTTTATGTCTCATTGGCCAGGGTCATGTCACTTGTTTATGTTTACCAAATCACTTATAAAGATAATAAAATGACTATGGTTTGCTTAGACAAATCAAAATTCACCCTTTGGGCTGGGTTGCAGTCCTGCCTATGAAATTCTTGACCTCCCTTACTTGGTCAAATTCAATTTTCATTTAGTAAGGTAGAAGTGACATAACAGCTTGGGTATAGAGCACCCAGTGTTGGCACATAAAGAAGCAATCATGAAATTATTTTAATAGTTATAGTAAAAACAATGGATGAAATTCAACATTTAGCCATCAGCAAAAGCAATAGCAGTTTAAACCATTTTAAAAACAAGAAAAGAGAGGGGTACAAGGGTAGTTCAGTGGTAGAATTCTCGCCTGCCATGCAGGAGACCTGGGTTTGATTCCCTGCTCATGCACTTTCCAAACAAACAAACATGCAAACAAACAAACAAAAAACCAAATAAACAAAAATTCAGCAAATTGTCCTGCATAAGGGGATAGTCACATGGAAAAAATATGAAATGTGACTCCTGCCATACAGGATAGACATAAAAAAAAAAAAGGAAGAGAAAGAAAGGAAATTGTCATGATAAAGAGAATCTCCCAAAACCTAAAAATCTTTAAAAGCATCACTTTACAGTCATAAACAACAACAACAAAAAAGAATACCACTGGTATTCAACATTTTATTGGATATCCTCATCATGTATCTGAAATGAAATAAAAAGAACAGAAATGAAATGTAAGGATTTGCTAAGAAGAGACAATAGTGCTATTTTTTGTACATATTATGGACATTTGCATAAAAATTGTTAGGGAATATATTGGCAAACTAATATAACATGTAAACAGGCCAAGAAGTGTTTCTGGGCAGAAGATGAATGTACATATACAGAAAACCTATATCCACCCTTTATTCATGTAGTTACATTAGAAAATGTAACGAAAGAACAAAAATATCTCATTTGCAATAGGAACAGAAAAAATGAGCTACTTAGCAATATATCTTTGAAAATCTTCATAGAGAAAACTGTTGAACTTGTTGAAATTGTTGAAATTAAAAGACTTACTCTTTTCAAATTCCCTGCTAGAATGAAAATAAATATAAAAACCTTTTAGGATTATTTTAAGGATTAAATGATGTAATATGTACAAGTCATTTAACACTGTTCCTTGCATTAAAATCACTCAAAAAGAGAAGCTTTGAAAATTATATTATGGAAATATTTCATTATTTTAAGCACTTTTGAAATACTTCCTAAGACCCCAGTAAAATTTGAAAACTGCAGGATGACATTTATTTTTTTCAGTTTATATAAATCTAAACACCCCCCTCTCTTTTTTTTACCTATACCAGATCTTATTATCTTCTTTATTTCATGTTTTAGTTTTTCAGGCTGCTCAAGCAAATACCATGAAGTGAGTTGGTTTAAACAATGTGGATTTATTCGCTCATGGTTTTGAGGCTAAATGACAATCCAAATCAAGGCATCTTTGAGGTGATGCTTTCTTCCCGAAGCCTGGCATTTTGAGGCTGGCTGCTGGTAATCCTTGGTTCTTGTTTCTTGACTCCTCTGTCACATAGCAATGCACATAGTGGCCTCTCCTGGCTGCTCTGTTCTCTTCTGGGTTCTGTTGAATTTCAGCCTCATGATTGCTGTGGCTTTCTCTCCTATCAGTTTGAATTTCATTCTGTTTATAAAGGACCCCAGTATTAGGGATTAAGTGGGGAATTCTTTAACTGAAGTAACCTCATCAAAGTGTCCTACTTAAAATGGGTTCACGTCCACAAGAATGGATTAAGTTTAAGAACATGTTTTTCTGGGGTACATACAGCTCCAAGAAACCATACTTCATTTCACTTGTCTGGATATTTCCTTTTGTTATGCATTCTCTCAATATTATGTCCATGGTGTACCCCTCTATCAGTTTATGTTTCACAGCTACTTACTTATACGGTTATAGGAATGTTTTTCTCCGCAATAAGAGAGCAAACTTTTTAAGTCCATGCTTTCTCCTTTTCTTCTTTCCCCTGCAACATCTGATAAAAAATATTTAGACAAATATTTTTGAGTAACCATCCTGTGCCAATGTTAATCCAGGCCCAGCATAACAAAGTAGACTACAGAACAGTAGTTTGAAAGTGAGACAGCGTAAACTAATAACAAGAAGAATCACTCACCAAGGAGGGGAGATCGTGCCTCAGGTGCTGCGACAATCCACGAGAGGTCAAGGAGAACAGGGACAAAGGAGACTTAGAAAGAACAATCATGTAGTACAAGGAAAACTGAGAGAACCTCCACTCCTGGTATCCCAATAAATATCATACCTCAAAGAAGAGAGAATTTTCAAGTGTGCAAAATATGAACCATCAACTAGTACGTGAACTAATACTTAATTGTTGGATTTAACAATATGTAGGTCACTGGTGACTTTGACCAAAGGGGTTTGGATGGAGTGGTGGGAACAAAAGCCTGACTGGAATCATTTTAAGAGGAAATTGGAGACTCAAGTGTACACAACATTGGCTCATTTTGCTGCAGTAGGGAGCAGAGAGATTGGGCAATAGTTAGGGGAAGATTGAAAGATGTGTTTTTGTAATAATGGGGAAAATAGCATCAGGTTTGTTGGGGAAAATTGATAATACAGAACACCGAGGGGATGGTTCCTGGAAAAATGCTCTTGAGTTGGTAGGAAGGGATGGAATCAAGCCCACAAGTAGAGGGATTTATTATCTTTAGTTAGGAGCAGGATAGTTCATATCTACCAATGGAACAGCAGGTGAGTTCATAAGTACAGAGGTGAAAAGTGTAGCTGTGGTGGCTAGAGTCTATCAACATTCTTTCTTGGGTGTTTAAAATGTTCATGTCTTCAATGGGAAGTGAGTATGGCAGAGAAGAAAGTTATGTAACAGCAAAGAGAGCAAGTGAGTCGATGGAGGACAAAAATTTAGATGCTAATTCTTAGATCCTGAATTTCTTCATCTAAACATAACATCAAATAATAATATCTTGTCCAAAATAAGAACTGTGAAATAACCTTGCCTATGAAAGACCAGAATACACAGTGTTAGATATGGTTCAGGGTGAAATCATACAAAACAAAATCTAAGTATTTTATGAGGAAAAAGTAGTCATGGATGTGTACAGTTTGGAATTCCCCTAAAAATAATAGAGGATGAAACATCATTTTATCACTTTCCAGAGGACTTGCATTTTTAATTGATCTCTTGTCCATGCCTTCTAATGGGAGATTTTGGTTTAAATATTAAGTCATAAAATCGAAAACTCCTTGAGATCAGGAGGATCATGTCTGGTTAAGTCTTCAATATTATGACAACACATCACCTGAAGGAGGATATTAGTAAATAGTTTTGAAGTAAATATTTTAGGAGTAAATCAATCCAGCAATGTTGTTTCGCCAAATACTATTTGGTGGGGTGGAGTATCAGATGAATGCAATGTGCTCGTTAGCATTGATACTTTCCTGACATAATGAGAAATACATGCTCATGTCTCATGTTATTTCTATGTCCTGTTACAAGATGTCTGATCACTAAATATATGTAAATGCTCTCTCTTTTTGATCTATCATTGGATTTAAAATTATGGGTACAAAGGCAGTTCTGAATAATTACTGTTGAGGCAAATTAATACTTGAGGTTCAATTTCTTTTTTCAAAACTCCTCTTGGAGAGGGCAGATTTTTTTTTGTATGGATAGGTCATAAATGAGATGCTAAAAGGAATGGCAACTGAGATTAATAGAAAATAACAGTCTCTGATTAGGGAAGTCAGCATGACCATTTTTCTGCTTAGGCCCATGTTACGGCTGTCTTCTCTGCTAATTGAGAATTAGCTGTCTGTAAATTACGTGCTCAATTTCAAGGTAAGGGGGCTTTCTGCCTTTTATAATCCTTGCTATTTTTTCTGTCAGATGTCCTAGACTGTAACTATGTCAGATAATTCTTTGCAAGAAATAAATTTCTCTTCTGGGGATTTTGAGGGTTAGAATGATGCAAATGATAAGCTGTTTATAACTTGTTTGACCAACTGCATGGTATTGGAAAAATAATGTCATATATATTTCATTTTTAACAGCTTTATTGAAGTATAATTTATATAGTGTAAAATTCATCCACTTTTAAGTGTACAATGAAATGAAATTTAGTAAATTCATTGTGGAAGCATCACCACAATCAATTTTAGGACATTGCAGAAGATCCAGCATGTCCATTTCCAGCCCAATCTCTGTTTCTACCCACAGCCCCAGGCAACCATCTGTCTCTATAGATTTGTCTTTGCTTCACATTTCACAAGTATGGAATCATATACTCTGTGGTCTTTTGCATGTGGCTCCTTTCACTTAGCATAATGTTTTTGAGGTCCATCCATGTTGAAGCATCAATCAATAGTTGCTTTTTATTGCTGAGTACTATTCCATTGCTTAGATATACTACATTTCATTTGTCCATCCAAATGGACATTTGGATTATTTCTATTTTTTGGCAATGATGAAAATTTGTATTACTCAGTGAGTTCAACATTTACCACTTGGGTCTCTCCCTCCCCATTTGGTGTATTCCAAGGGAGAACATGGTGTTTGGATGCATGAGAGTCCTATCCGACACCCACACCCACATGAAGAGACCATGAGGTATGGTTTCCCCACTGCCCCATTGTGTCTGCTGTAGCTCAGCTGTTGGAAACTGCTTTCTCCTTCTCCAGCTGATGGTTGGTCCCATCTGGGATTATGCCTCAATTATGCCCCAGTCATTCAGCTTCCTTCCTAGGCTGCTGTGGTTTCTCAGGGGAGAAGGGTTTCATTGCCCCATTGGTTGAGCTCCATGTACACTGACCTTCACCCTCCTGGGCTCAGCCTCTGTTTTCTACAATATGGGCAGTGTGCCTGGATGTTGGATATAGAAGCTCTTCTGGCACTGGCTACAAGCCAAGCTGACACTGGCCCTGCCAACAAAACCCCAGGCTGTTTTCTTGAATCTGAATCAGGAGCCTGAATTCCCCAGCATCTCTTTTCCTCAACAGAATGTTATTAGGCTGTGTTTCCCATCCCTGCTCTTTTGTGTTTATTGGTGTCTTTCTGGTTTCTCCCCATCATGTTTCTTTAACTTCATACCTCTGGGAATCAGTGTTTGGAAGGTACATTCCATACTTGACACTACGTAGTGAGCTTTTAAAATAGAAAATTGATTTGACAGTCAATTTTTGCATTCTAGGTATTCTTGGATACATTTTTAAAGTTTGCTTGCTTGTCCTACAATTTCCTAACTGAGAAAGGCAGCATTTGATTGAACACATAAAAAGGCAAAACTATTCCCATATATGTTGTTCATAAAAGGACTCCATCAAGAATTTCTGGGAGCCATGTCTCTTTGGCAGAGACAGAAAAGTTTTGCACTATTATGTAGCACTTTATTTAGCCTACTGGTTGCAGCCTTTACCAACTCAAACTTTACTAGACTGTCTATTAAAATTAAGGTGACTCTGCTTTCATTGTAAGTTAAAGGTTCTTTTTGTATGCTATGCCTTGTGGCCTCTAGGAAGTACTGTTCAAATGGATTGGAGAGTGGTATGCTTTCTCCTTACATCAATGATCTAGTTTAGTCTTGGAATACAAAAAGGGGAAAGCACCATTTCCTGGGTTCAAGACAAAATTCCTCC
>PVIY010043808.1:0-20088 GCA_004026745.1 Myrmecophaga tridactyla
AGCTGAATAACATGCGTTGTACGGATAGACTACATATGGTTTCCATTCATCAGGTGATGGACATTTGGGTTATTTCCACTTTTGGGCTGATGCTAACACACAATTCACTCTCTTTCCCTTATTTAGTATAAATGTCCTTCATCCAACAAGTATCTCTTGAGAGCCTTCCCTGCCCTTGGGGAAGTGCTGGGGGACATTGCTGTGGATGCCTAAATCTTGCAGTCCCGAGGGAAAACATAATGATCAGCCACAAATTGTGATGCCCACTTTGAAAGAAGGTAAAGGGCTAAAGAGAGCTGACAGTAGGGGCTTTGCAGGTTGAGAGGGTGCAAGCTTGGGGGATAAGTGTACAAAACAGAGAAGACATTGGGTACAGAAGGAGAGCATTGCAAGGTCTTTCTCCTCTCTCCCTCTCGTGTTTGCGGGTCTCCTTACTTTCATAAATATGAGTATGTGGAAATCCTATCTATGGGTCTTCTGAGTGGTCTATTTGTCATTGCTATTGCATGGCTGCTCTGGGGCTCCTGGGCCCCCACCTGCATTGCTGGAGCCTCCCTAGAAAGTCATAGGCACAATTCCTACATAGGACAGGTGCCCTCCAGAGATGTGGGGCCAGGCAGGCCATACTCCCTTCATCACCCTCTTCCTTCCATGGACCATTCGAACTTGACCAAGCTGGGCCATTTTGGACCTTGGTCAAGACTTTGACCAAGACCCTGACTTTTGCTGCCCTCCTCACCCTCACAGCCTGTCAAACAGATTAAATAGCCTCCATATCCCAGGTCAGATATTTTTATCTAACTTAATGAACTGAACTATTGTTAACTAATTTATATGTAATTATATATTATAGTGACTTAATTAAACATGTCAATGTGATTTAGCCATTTCTGTCTTCAGAAAATAGTAAATTTCTTTTTTTTCCAACCTCAAACCATTTTTCAGCTCTCTGTATATGTATCTCATAAGCACTGGCCCTGATACTAAAGGACTGGGGGTAATACAAGATAGTTAGCAGGAAAGAAGGGGCCAAGCCTGACTTTCTCCATAGGGAATGAGGGAACAGCCAAGAAGCTCAGCCCTTCACAGGGTCAAACTTTCTAGACATCCCTCTGTTCCTAACATGAAATTACCCCCATGCACACCTTTCAATCTCCCCTGCACACAAATTGTCAGTTGTCCTACCTCACTTTTGGGGAAATCCCGTTCATACCCACAGAGGATGGTTTCATCCCAGACTCTCCCCCTGCACCCCACTGGTATATGACCCAGCCTGAGTCACTTGGTCTGCACTGAGCTCTGAGAGGGGTTGGCCTCTTTCTGGACACTCAGGGATGGCCAAGTGTTCTCTTTGTCTCCTCTGCACTCAGTTGGTGAGAAAGGGACTTCTGCCTTTGGGTTCTTGGGGTGGCTGGACACATAACACCCAACCATGGACAGATGAGTGTGGCGGCTATTTATTAGTCACATATCCTCAGTCTGGGGAAGAGGAAACCACATGCTACACAGGCCCACATGGGGCCCACATTGGGCACAGTGTTCACAGCCATGGTCTTGGGAGGCAAGAGTGAGGGGTGTGCCCTCGTTCCCATGACATGATGTCATTGGCCTGTCTGAATGATCTCAAGGACTGGCAAGAAACTGAAGCCCCCTGCTTGGGCATAGGCACACCCTGGACCTGATCCCTTTGAAAAGAAGGGGTTTGGCTAGGGGACTTTATCTACCAAGACAAAGTGGGAGGGGAGCTTGCAGTTAGGTCACTAGAGGTGCCCCTGATTCACCAGATGTCAAGGGACACATGGCATTGAGCCTTAACTTTCAGCCTCGCACCCCCCCTCCAATGTTACACCAAGTACAACAGCAATGTGCAGAGAGGGCTGGTCCTCCAGGTTGATTCCCTTTAGGATCTCCCCATCATGTCACTGGTAGACATGCCAGGTTCTTCATCCTTTTGGCCAGTGTAGAGCCACAGACCACAGGTGCACACACACACACACACACACACACACACACACAAATGTGTACAAAGAGAGGCCCATCAACTTCCTAAGGAGAAAAAGAAATGTTTTCTAACTCATTCTTAACTATAGGGCTTCTCTCTGGCCAAGTCAGGTAAAGTGGCGTGAGTACCTTTCCTTCATCTCCTGCTTCTAATTTACATCCCTTTGGACCTTTGGGGACAAGCACAAGACCCACAGCTGAGCCATGGATTTTTTACTGGACTCTTGTTTAACTCCACAAAGACCAGGGCAGGACTTTGCTAGTCAAGGCCCAGGCAAAGGTCTTCATCTGAGTGGCATCTGGCAGGAAGAATCGCCGGTTTCTGCCACCCCCAGTTCCCCTGGCCCTGCAGCTGGCTTAGGCCAAGCTCTCTCCCAAGGCCCTGACCTCAGAGCCTTGCCTCTGAGCCCTGAGGGGTGGCACCACCCTAGGCTCTCCCTGCCACCTGCCGGGGTCTTATTGCTGTCTCAATACCGTCTTCCTCCTGTCTCTGGTCACTTTGAATAGAAATCCCTGTTGGTGACTGTCCTCCCAGGAAGGTGTGTCCAGCTTGGGCTGAGCAGACTCTTTGCATGCCCTTGAACAATGCTTTTAGATATTGGCTGCAATCCTGGGGTGAGTTCTGTCCTTGGACAGAAACTTAACCTGATTCTTGAAGCTTCCTCTTCTTTCTCTAGAATCAGGATGCTGCCTCCTGCTTGACTGGGTTAGGGTTGGGCCTTGGGTGGCAGTTCTGCTGTACATGACTAACTCTGGGCAAAGTGGTTCAGAAATTCTAGGAACCGCCTCTTACTTGGACAGCCTGGTTTCCACACCCATCATATTCTTGGGCCTCCGTCAGTAATGCAGTGAGTGCACAGAACAAATTACTCTCCCATCCTGTTTGGGGAGTATAAACCATTAACAGGCATCACTATTACTTTCATTTGCTGCAGCATGGCTTTCCCTCTTGAGGCCTTGCAGAGAGTCTCTGCAGGGCTTTTCTTCTTAGCACTGTGGGGCCTGGCTGGAGGTGAGAAGGTGCTGGTTGTCCCTCAGGATGGAAGCCACTGACTCAGTATGAAAGAAGTGAGTGAGCGCCTCAGTGAGAAGGGGCATGAGGTTGTGGTGCTGGTTCCAGAAGTTAATTTGCTGCTGAAAGAATCCAAATGCTGCACAAGAAAATTTACCCAGTGCTGTATACCCAGGAAGTTCTGAAGAACCAGTTTCGCTCCTTTGGAAACAGTCATTTTGCCATCAGTTCATCCCCCGGCCTCCTTCCTACTGAGTTCAGGAATGTGATGATTTTCCCGGACTTGATGTTCACCAACTGTGAGAGCCTCCTGAAGGACTCCGACACCCTGAGTTTCCTTAGAGCGAGCACATTCGATGTCCTCTTCACAGACCCGGCCTCACCTTCTGGCGTGATCCTGGCCGAGTACTTGGGCCTGCCCTCCATGTACCTCTTCAGGGGTTCCCCATGTCTCCCAGAGCATGCAGTCAACAGAAGCCCATACCCCATGTCATACGTCCCCATGTGCTACACTCAGTTCTCAGACCAGATGACGTTTCCCCAGTGGGTGGTCAACTTCTTTGCGAATTTCTTAGAGTTCACTATATTTCAGTTTGTGTATAAGAAGTACCAAAACCTGGCATCGAATCTCCTTGAGAGAGATGTATTCCTCCCCACCTTGTATTGGAAGGCCTCCATTTGTCTGCTAAAGTATGACTTTGTGTTTGAGTATCCCTGGCCATCCATGCCCAACATGATATTCATTGGAGGAATAAACTGCAAAAAGAGAGGTGAGATATCTCAGGTTGGTGTTTTTTTTTTTTTTTTAATTTTCCTGTTTCTTTAAGTGAGTAAAAATCATTCTTATGTGCTCTGTCTTCCCTCGGTCAATTGGTTCCTTTTGCTGACTCACATTTGGACGTTTTCCTAAGAAACATACCTTCTAGTGGAGATAGAATGCATATGCCATTCTTGGGGTAAAAAGGTACCTTAATTCCCTAGGGCTACCATAATATGAAGTACCACAAAGAATAGAAATTTATTGCCTCACTGTTCTGGAAGCTAGATGTCCAACCTGAGGTGTCAGCAGGTCCTTGCATCCTCTGAAGGCTCTAGGGTACTGGTGGTGGCTGGCTGGCATCCCATGGCTCATTTTGACTTGAACCATAATTCAATCTCTGCCCTTGATTCTTCTCTGTCTATCTCCTTCTGACTCTGTCTAAATTTCCTCTACCTCTAAGAATACTAGTCATATTGGTTTAGACGTATCTTAAACCAGTTTGGCCTAGTCTTAACTAATATCATCTTTGTAACAGTTTGAAGCTGTAGGTATTCCCCAAAAGATCATATCTTTTAATCCTTTCCTGTGGCTGTAGCTCTATTGTAGTGGGACCATTTGATTAGGTTTTTCAGTTCATGCATACTCCAGGTTGGTCTTAATCCTTTTATTGGAGTCCTTTGTAAGAGGACAAAACACATAGGGAAAATCAGAGAAACTCACAGAAAAGCCCAGAGAAGCTGATATACGATTTCATACACAGAGTTCAGAAAGGAATCCACCAAAGGCAGAAGCTGGAAGCGATACAACCTGGGAGAGAAGGGAGAGACCAGCAGATGTCCCGATGTGCCAGGCCATGTCCCAAAGGAGTTGAGGATCTCCAGTAGTCAGTCTTCAGGGAGAAGGTATCATCCTGTTGATGCCTTGATTTGAACATTTTCACAGCCTCAGAATTGTCAACTTCTAAGTTAATAAATTCCCGCTGTAAAAGCCAACCCACTTCTTTTATTTTGCATTTTTTCAGCATAGTAAATGAAAACAATCTTCAAAGACCCTCTTTCTAAATAAGATCACATTTGAGGGCCTGGGGTTTAGGACTTGAGCGTATCTTTTGGTGGGACACAGTTCAAGATCTGAGGCTGAGGTGATACAGAGGCATTTGGATGAAAGAGGCTGATGTGGGGCTGTAGCAGGAGACATGTTTAGCGAGGTGCCTGGGGAGAGTCACAGAACCTTAGAACGAGCATTAGAAAGGTTCTAGTCCAAATTGCACACTTTCTTGTCAGGGAGACATGGAGACCCAGAGCGGGGACCAAGCCCATTCTCCCAATTGTGTCCCATGCTTTTTCCCTGAACCCTCAGGAAACTACAGTCCTGGGCCAAATCCTGCCAGAGGCCTGTTTTGTATGGCCCAGAGGAAAGAATGGCCTTTACGCTTGTAAAGGCTGTTAAAACAAAGAAAGAAATGAAAGCAAAGAAAATGTGGCAGAATCATTTGTGGCCTGCAAAGCCTACACTTTACTATCTGGCCCTTTATGCAAAACATGTGCTGACACTGTGGGCCCCGCCCCCTCATGCAGGGCCATGGACAGCATGTGAAATGCTCTGTAAACCCTGCAGGGAAACTCCATCCCTATCCTTCTCTTCCTTGGGCCCAAGTGCAGTACAGCTGGAACTCTCTCCCTGGGAGGTGATGAGAGCACCATGGTTTTCTTGCAACATTCTTTGGGGAGCAATTACACAGAAAACTAGATCCCAAGTCCTCAGGGGTACCCTTGTGTTCCCGTTTCCTCTTCATGTGTTCCAGAACCACTTAGATCTGTGGTGCTTCGGGGCATAATATCTGGAAATATTTTTGGTGTCACAATTGGGGGTATCTCTGTTACTTCTGTAGGTGGCGGGCAGGGAGGCTGCTAAACATCCTACAATGCCTGGTCACACCTCATCCCCAGAGTAATAAGAAACACTGACTTTAATAAATTGAAAATATCAGCCACGTCTCTGAGCAGGGCGCCCGCTGGGTGGTGTGGGGGCAGCACGGGTGCTTTGCCCACCCTCTGTGATCACCTTGTCTTCCTTGGGCTCTCTGATGCAGGCTGACATTTCAGCAGTCATTGACTAAGCAGAGGGGGAGGCAGGAGAACAATGCCTGAAAATGCCAACTCACTCTTTATAAACACATTTGAAAATATGTGAGGTGAGGCAATGACTACCATGTTTGCTTCTCTTTCAAAACTCAGTGTTTATCTTTACATCTGTTTACCTTTGAGATTATCAAACATTTTGGCATAAATGTGTTTCTGTGAATGAGTAGTGATCTAAACAGTGGTTACATTTTAGAGGGAGTCAGAGTTAAAAGTATACATATTTGACATGAATATCCCCAAATCTAGAGACTTGATTTTTTAAAATAACTGAAAAATCTAGGAAATGATTGCATGTGGAATTTTTGTTTTTAACTTTTTTATTGTATAGTGTAACATATATACAAAGCAAAGAAATAAAAAAGCAATAGTTTTCAAAGCAATCTTCAAAAAGTGGCTACAGGACAGATCCCAGAGTTTGTCATGGGCTACCATAGGGATCCCCTCATAATTTCCCTTCTAGCTAGTCCAGAATATAGGAGGCTAGAGGGCTTAAATAATTTTTTATGATCACAGCGACTTTTTTTCCTTTTTTTTGTGAACAAAAACATATTTACAAAAAAGCTATAATTTTCAAAGCACAGCACCACAATTAGTTGTAGAACATATTTCAGATTTTGACATGGGTTACAATTTCACAATTTGAGATTACTTCTAGCTGCTCTAAAATACTGGAGACTAAAAGAGATATCAATTTAATGATTCAGCATTCATATTTATTTGTTAAGTCCTATCTTCTATGTGTAATTCCACCATCACTTTTGATCTTTCCATACCTCTCTTTGGATTGTTTGGGCTATTGCAATTCTAAATTTTTGTTATTGGAAGGGTCTGTCACTAATATGGGGTAGGAAGATGGAACTATCTGATGTTCTGGAGAAGCTGGGCTAGATTTCAGGACGTATCTGGACCAGGGACCCATCTGGAGGTTGTAGGTTTCTGGAAAGTTACTCTAGTGCCTGGAACCCTTGTGGAATCTTATATTGCCCAAAGCGTTCTTTAGGATCGGCTGGAATGGTCCTGGTTGGCGGTTGGCAGGTTATGTTAGGTAGCAAGGTCTACCTGAAGCTTACTGAAGAGCAACCTCCAGAGTAGCCTCTCAATTCTATTTGAACTCTCTGCCACTGATACTTTATTAATAACACTTCCTTCCCCCCTTTTGGTCAGGATGTAATTGTTGATCCCACAGTGCCAGGTCTGGATACATTCCTGGGAGTCATCTCCCATGTCACCAGGGAGACTTTCACTCATGGATGGCACATCCCACGTAGAGGGGAGGGCAATGATTTCACTTGCAGAGTCAGACTTAGAGAGACAGAGACCACATCTGAGCAACAACAGAGGTCCTCTAGAAGTAACTCTTAAACATACCTATAGGTAGTGTAAGCTTCTGTGCTACCTACATAAGCTTCACAAGAGTAAGCCCCATGATTGAGGCCATGGGCTATTGATTTGGGTATCCCTAAGGTTTGACACAGTATCAGGGGATTCCCTGATGGTAAGGTTTAGTAGTTTCATAGTCTTTCTCCCCTTCCTCAAGGGACTTTGCCAATACTTTTTTTACTCTCTGCTTAATATACTCTAGGATGTTTCCAGGCATTACAATAATCTATACAGGATTAAAGAACCTTTTTCTTATTCTGAGCTTCCTGTGTTTCAGTTGTTCACATGAGCTATACAAATAGGTTGAATTAGATTATGCACCACAGAAAATTTCAGTTCCAGATCAAATAAACCTTTCTTCCATTGGTCTCAGAGAGTATGTGTGGTTCTAAAATGTAGACACAGTCTTCCTTATCCCTGTGTTCTGAATTACTTTAACCCCAACCTGTTTGGCTTCATTCTTATCTCTAAATATCAGGTTATATATATAAAACAGCCTCTCAAAATCGAGAAATAATCACGACTCAAGACTAAATGTGTCTTCTCTAAATGCTTACACTCTAGGCCCCTGTTTTCTTATAAGCATTTTCTAAAGGTGACCATACCATTGTTGTTTTTTTGTTTCTGGCTTATCTTGTCTCACCAAATGTCCAGCATGTTCATTCACATTGTTGCATGCCTCACGACATTGTTCCTTTTTGTAGCAGCACAGCCTTTGTTCATAAGTATACACTATAATTCGCCAATCTACTTCTCCACCAGTGCATCCTTCAGCCACCTGCATTCATTGGACATTATGTAGAGGGCCCAAAGTCCGCAGTCCATCAACATTTTCAATATTAGAGAAATGCATTGCTCCCAAGAGACAGAAAACCAATAAACACGCCCTTACCAAATAGGAAATCTAACTCCTCTTAACTCTTGTCCCTCACCCCGTTATTTACCTCTGTTGTTGCTGTGGTAGTGCTGATGGTTTCCTTTTGAGCATAGCTATAGCATGCAACAGCAGTATTCCCCCTGTACCCTGGACTTGAACACTCTTTATACAAGAATCAAATCTTTGAAATAATTCTCACAAGAACTCATTCATATTTCTAGTGTAGTCAGTGGGACACGTAGGTCTATAAAACCCCTTTCAATCTTGTTCATCTTCAATATGGTAATATTACTTCTAGACCCACTAGAGAATCACCTTCACTCCTATCTATTCCCTTACGTTGGAGTTCAACCTCATTTGGTAACAGTTCACCCATCTCTAGCTTCTATGTATCTCTAAGTCCCCTATATTCTGTATTATAAGCCTGTGATTATACCTTTATGCTGGTCATAAAAGTGGAATCATACAGTTTCTGTCCTTTTGTGTCTGGCTAATTTCATTTAACATTATGTCCTCAAGAATCATCCATCTTGTCATGTGTTAAAGACATCATTTCATCTTACTGCTGCATAATATTCCATCCTATGTATATTCCACATTTTGTTGATCCACTCATCTGTTGATGGGCATTTGGTTTGTTTCCATCTTTTGGTGACTGTGAATAATGCTGCTATAAACATTGGTGTACAAATGTCTATCGTTGCTTTCAGAACTTCTGGGTATTTACCAAGTAGTGCTATTGCTGGGTCATAGGGCAACTCAATATTTAGTTTCATAAGGAACTGCCAAACAGTCTTCCATAGTGGCTGCACCATTATACATTCACACCAGCAGTGCAGTAGTGTCCCAGTTTCTCCACATGCTCTCCAACATTTATAGTTTCCTGTTTGTTTAATAGCAGCCATTCTTATAAGTGTGAGGTGGTATCTCATTGTAGTCTTGATCTGCATTTCCCTTACAGCCAGTGAAAATGAGCATCTCTTCATGTGCTTTTGAGCCATCTGTATTTCCTCTTCAGAAAAATGTCTATTCATACCTTTAGCCCATTTCATAATTGGATTGTTTGTTCTTTTGTTGTTGAGTTGTATGATTCCTTCATATATACAGGAAATCAAATCTTTGTCTGATATGTGATTTCCAAATATTTTCTCCCATTGAGTTGGTTGCCTCTTCACCTTTTTGACAAAGTCTTGAGATGCAGAAGCATTTGATTTTGAAGAGTTCCCATTTATCTATTTTTTTCTTTTGCTTATGCTTTGGGGGAAATTTTAGGAAGGTACCTCCTATTACCAGGTCTTGAAGATATTTCCCTACATTTTCTTCTAGAAGCTTTATGGTGCTAGTTCTTATATTTAGAATGTTTGGTCCACTTTGAGTCAATTTTTGTGTAGGGTGTAAGAAGGGGTGCTCTTTCATTCTCTTGGCTATTGATATCCAGTTCTTCCATGCCCAATTATTGAAAAGACTATTTTGTCTGAGTTCAGAGGATTTGGGGGCTTTGTCAAAAATCAGTTGACCATAGATTTGGTGGTCTATTTCTGCACTCTCAATTCAATTCCATTGGTCAATGCTTCTGTCTTTGTGCCAGTACCATGCTGTTTTGACCACTGTGGCTTTATAATAGGTTTTAAAATCAGGGAGTGTTCATCCACCCACTTTGTCCTTCTTTTTTAGGATGCTTTAAGCTATTCAGGATCTCTTTCCCTTCCAGATGAATTTGGTAGTTAGCTTTTCCAAATCTTCAAAGTAGATTTGGAATTTTGATTGGTACTGTGTTGATTCTGTAGATCAATTTGGGTAGAATTGACATCTTCACTATATTTAGCCTTCCTATCCATGAGTATGGAATGTCTTTCCACCTGTTTAGAGCTCCTTTGATATCTTTTAGCAATGTTATGTAGTTTTCTGTGTACAAGTCCTTTACATTCTTAGTTAAGTTCATTCCTAAATATTTGATTCTTTTGAATGGATTCTTGCTATTTTGAATGGAATTTTTTCATTGACTGCCTTCTCAGCTAGGTCATTGCTTGTGTATAGAAATGTTACTGATTTTTGCACATTAATTTTATATCCTGCCACCTTGCTGAATTTTTTAGCTCAAGTAACTTTGCTGTAGATTTCTCAGGATCTTCCAAGTATAGTATCATATCATCTGCAAATAATGACAGTTTTACTTTTTCCTTTGCAATTTGGATACCTTTTATTTCTTTGTCCTGCCTGATTGCTCTAGCTAGAACTTCTAGCACAATGTTGAATAATAGTGGTGACAGTGGGCATCCTTGTCTTGTACCTGATCTTAGGCAGAAGGCTTTCAATCTCTCTCCATTGAGTATGTTGCTGGCTATTGGTTTTTCATATATTCCCTTTATCACATTGAGGTAGTTACCTTTGCTTCCTATCTTTTGGAGTGTTTTTTATCAGAAAAGGATGCTGAATTTTGTTGAGTGTTTTATCAGCATCAATTGGGATGATCATGTGATTTTTTTCCTTTTGATTTGCTAATGTGCCCTTTTACCTTAATTGGTTGTTCTTGTGTTGAACCATCCTTGCATTCCTGGTATAAACCCCACTTGGTCATGGTGCTTAATTCTTTGAATGTACTGTTGGATTCGATTTGCTAATAGTTTATTCAGAATTTTTGCATCCATGTTCATCATGGAGATTGGCCTGTATTTTCCTTTCTAATAGCATCTTTACCTGGTTTTGGTATTAAAATAATATTACCTTCATAAAATGAGTTAGGTAGATTTCCTTTTTCCTCATTTTTTTTGGAAAACTTTGAGCAGATTGGGATTAGTTCTTTCTGGAATGTTTGATAAAATTCCCCTGTGAAGCCATCTGGCCCTGGGCTTTTCTTTGTAGGATGATTTTTGATGACTGATTGAATCTCTTTATTTGTGAGTGGTTTGTTGAGATCTTCTGTTTCTTCCTGCATCAGTGTAGCTTGTTTGTATGTCTCCAGGAATTTGCCCATTTCATATGAGTTGTCTAGTTTGTTGGCATAGTATCCTCTTATGATTTCTTTTATTTCTCCAGGGTCTGTGGTAACACACCCCTTCTCATTTCTGATTTTGTTTATTTGCATCCTCTCTCTTTTTTTCTTTGTCAGTCTTGCTAATGGCCCATCAATTTTATTGTTTTTCTCAAAGAACCAACTTTTAGGTTTATTGATTCTTTCTATTGTTCTTTTGTTCTCCCATTCGTTTATCTCTGCTTTAATCTTTGTTATTTCTCTTCTCCTCTTTGCTTTGGGGTTAGTTTGCTCTTCTTTCTCAAGTTCCTCTGGTTTTGCTATTAAGTCCTTGATTTTTGCTCTTTGTTGTTTCTTAATATAGGCATTTAAGGCAATAAATTTCCCTCTCTGCACAGACTTTGTCACATCCTATAAGTTCTGATAAGTTGTATTCTCATTTTCATTCATCTCCAGATAGCTACTGATTTCTCTAGCAATTTCTTTTTGGACCCACTGGTTGTTTAAGAGTGTGTTATTTAATTTCCATGTATTTGTGGATGTTCTCGGTCTTTGGTGGTTATTGAGATCCTGCTTTATCCCATTGTGATCAAAGAAAGTGCTGTGAATAATTTCAATATTTTAAAATTTATAAAGACCTGTTTGTGCCCCAGCATATGCTCTATCCTGGAAAATGTTCCATGAGTACTAGAGAAGAATGTATAACCTTGTGCTTTTGGGTGCAATGACCTATATATGTCTGTTAGGTCTAATTCATTTATCAAGTTGTTTAACTTCTCCATTTCCTTGTTGATCTTCTGTCTGGTTGTTCTATCTATAGAGGAGAGTGGTGTATTGAAGTCTCCTACTATTATTGTTGAAACATCTATCAGTTTTGCCAGTGTCTGCCTCATGTACTTTGGAGCTCCTTGATTGGGAGCATAAACATTTATGATTGTTATATCCTCTTGGTGAATTGACCCTTTGACTAGTATATGGTGTCCTTCTTTGTGTCTTATGATGTCTTTACATTTAAAGTCTATTTTGCCCGATATTAGTATAGCTGTTCCTGCTTTCTTTGGTTACAACTTGCGTGGAAAATCTTTTTCCATCCTTTCACTTTCAATCTATTTGTAGTCTTGTGTCTAAAATGAGTCTCTTGTAAGCAGCATATAGCTGGATTATGTTTCTTAATCCATTCTGCTAATCTGTATCTTTTAATTGGTATGTTTAGTCTGGATTAATATTCAAACTTATTACTGAAAAGGCATTTCTTGATTCTACCATCTCATCTTTTTTATTTTATTTGTCAGATCTGTATATTCTTTTCCCTCTTTCTCTTTGTATTATTTAAATTATCCTTAGAGGTACTCTTCAATTCTGTGCCCTCCTCCAGACCTCCCTCTCCTGTCTTTTTTTTCTCAGCCAGCAGAATTCCTTTCAATATTTCTTGTAGGGCCACTCTCTTGTTAACAAATTCTTTCAGGACTTCTTTGCCTGTGAAAACTTTAATCTCTCCCTCAATTTTGAAGGACAAAAGCTGAAAGTCTTTCTCTTTCAGGATCTTGAATATATCATACCACTGCCTTCTTGCCACCAGGGTGCTAGTGGAGTAGTCTGAACTCAAGTCTTATTTAATTTCCCTTGTATGTAGTAGATTGTTTTTCTTATTGCTTTCAGAATTTTCTGTTTCTCTTCAACATTTGACAGACTGATTAGTATATGCCTTGGGGAAGGCCTATTGGGTTTAATCTGTTTGAAGTTCGTTGACTTCTATAATTTTGTCCTTTATGATGTTTGGGAAGATTTCCCCCATTATATCCTCAACAACTCTTCCTAGACCTTTACTCCTCTCTTCTCCCTCTGGAACACCAATGACTCTTATATTTGTGCACTTTTTTTTGTCTGTCATTTTCCTGAGTTCCCATTCAATTTTTTTCCATCTTTTCTGCCATTTGCTGTTTTGAGTCTTTGATGTCAATTATCCTGTCCTATATATCACTTATTCTTTCTTCTGTCTCTTCAAATCTTGTGTTGTGTGCCTCTAGTATGTTTTTTCAGTTGATCAGCAGAGTCTTTAATCTCTGTGATTTCTGCAATTTTTCTATTTATTCTTTCAAATTCCTCTTTGTGCTCCTCTTCTATCTTCTTCATCTCCCTTATGTCATTTGCTATCCCACTTATTTTATTAAGCAGAGTTGTATGAACCTCTATGATTAGTTGTTCCAATGTTTGTGTCTCCTCTGGTGTTTTAGTTTGGTCATTAGGCAGGGCTTTATCTGTCTGCATTGTGATATGGTTAGTGATCTTCTGCTGTCTTCATCGCATGTAAATATCCTGATTGGTTTACTTTGGGAGTTGATTTCTTTCAGTAGTCTAAGGCCTTGTGTTTGTGGGATGGTTGTACAACAGGGAGCAGGGCACGGGGTGGAGCACTCAGTATGGTGATTTGTTTCAGGGCAGGTATGAATGCATGTTGGGGATGTTATGCTGAAGCTTGTGAATGTGGGCATCCAGTGGCCAGGGAGGATGTAGCTGTGCAAGTGCACCACTCTGGGGTGTGTCACCCTGGTGTGCGTTGGTCTAAGGCATGGGGCCCTTTGTGTGCATGCATAGAGCTGTGGGAGCAGGTTGGCATTATGCCTTTGTGGATTGGGGGCAGATGTGACTTGGATGCGCAGGTTGGCACTTTCTCAGAGCTGGGAAGTGAGGCTGAGGGCTGTGTGCATGTGCGGTTCCCAGAGCTGAATGATGTGATTGGGAGCCCGAGCACATGCTTGGGCCTGGGAGTGCTGTAAATGGATGGCTTAGCTCAGGGAGGGTGGATGAGGCTGTGTGACACTATGGGCAGGGGTTGGTGGTAGTCTAGGTATAGAGGTTAGTGCCTGCAACCTTTATGCACTGGCAACAGTCTGCAGGGAACAGGGAAGGGGAGGTAGTGCTTGGGAGGGGTGCAGGAGAGGTGGGTTGGGCAGCACTTGGGGTGGGGGTGTGGGGCAGGTATGTGCACTAGGGGCTGGTGGGGTGGGGGTGCCTGGAGGCAGGGATGGGATTCAAGTGCGTGGGGTGAGGGATGAGTCGCTGGTCCTGGGGCTGTGCTTGTCAGGGTAGTTCACCCAAGGATCATGGCCCGGCTTACTTCCTAGTCCCGTGCTCCAGTCCGTGCACTCCCATGTGCTCTGCAGCTCCACGCCATGCTCCATCTTTCTCCCTCTCAAGTCCTTGGCCTCTGCAACCAGGGCTGCTGCATGTGGTGCAGAAGTCTCTCCCAGGTCAGCTGCACTCCCGAATTGCCACCTCAGTTGCCCTCCAGTCCCTTCTCTAATTTTTCTGTGGAGCAGGGCTAATCACAAGCTACTCTATTTGACCATTTTCCCTGCATGTGGAATTTTAAAAAACTAGCTTTACTGATATTTAATTCACATACCATACAATTCACTCATTTAAAGTTTACAGTTCAATAGTTTTTAGCAGATTTTTAGAGTAGTGTGACCGTTACCACAATCAGCTTTAGAACATTTTCCAGTTATTCCCCCAAAGAAATCCTGGACCCAGTAGCAGTCACACTCCATACTCTCCTTCCTCCAGCTCCTGTCAGACACAATTTACTTTCTATCTCTGCGGATTTTCCTATTCTAGGCATTTCATAGAAATTGAACCATACCATATATGCCTGGCTTTCTTGACTTAGCATCATGTTTTAAAGATTTATACATGTTGTAGCCTTACTTTTTATTGCCAAATAATATTCTATTCTATGGATATTCCACATTTTATGAATCTAGTCTTTATCTGATGGACATTTGGTTTTTCCAGTTTTTGCCTATTATGCATAATGCTTCTGTAAGCATAGTCATAAGTTGTTTGTGTGGACATAGATTTCCAGTTCTCTTGAGTATATATCTAGGAGTGTCTTTTAGTTTCCTAGGCTGTTCAAAGCAATACTATGGAATGGGTAGGCTTAAATAATGGCAATTTATTCACTTATGGTTAAAGCCCAAGGATACTGTCCAAATCTAGGCATCCTCAAGTTGATCCTTTCTTCCTGAAGACTGACAGCCAGCAATCCTTGGCCCTTCTGCCACATGCAAGGCACATGGCAGCATCTGCTGGTCTCTCCCTTCTCTTCCAGGTTCTTTTGAATTCAGATTCTTGTTCCTGTGGCTTTCTCGATCTCTCTCAGTATTCCTTTTAAAGGACTTCAGTAGGAGGATTAAGTCCATACTGAATGATGTGCATGACACCTTAACCTAAGTAGCCTCACCTGAAGGTCCTACTTACATGGGCTCACACCCACAGGAACGGATTAGGTTTAAGAACATGTTTTTCTGAGGTGCATATAGCTTCAAATCACCACAGAGCCAAATTTCTGAATTGTATGATAACTACACGATATCTTTTGAGTGACTTCCAAACTGTCTTCCAAAGTGGCTATACTGTTTTATCTTTTTTGTGGTAAAATACACATAACATATAACTTACCATTTTTTTTTCCTTTGTATGCTGTATGTCGGGCATCACATTTCATTCTTTTTCCACATGAGTATCCCTTATTGCAGCACCTTTTGTTGTTTTTTTTTGTTTTTGTTTGTTTTTTCTTTTTTGGGGGGCAGGTGCCAGGAATCGAATCTCGTCTCCAGCATGGCAGGTGAGAACTCTGCCTGCTGAGCCATCATGGACTGCCCTGCTTGCTTTTTCTTTTGTTTGTTTGTTTTTGGGGAAGTGCATGGGCCAGGAATTGAACCCAGGTTTGCCGCATGGCAGGTGGGAATTCTACCACTGAACTACCCTCGCACCCCTATAATTTACCATTTTAAAGTGTGCAATTCACTGGACTCTACTGCTTTCAGAATGTTATGCACCATCAATATTGCTTGGTTCCAGGATGTTTTCATCACCCCAAATGGAAACCCTCTACCCTTTAGGCAGTTATTCCCCATTTTCCCTCCATCTGGCCTCTGGCAGCAATCAGTGTGCTTTCTGTTACTATGGATTTGCCTATTCTGGATAGTTCATGTAAATGGAATCATGCAATATGTGGCTTTTTGTGTCTGGCTGCTTTCACTCAGCCTAATGTTTTCATGGCTTCTCCGTATTGTAGCACATATGTGCTACAGAACTTCATTCCTTTTTATGGCTAAAGAATATTCCATTGTATGGATAGACCACATTTTGTTTTTCTTTCAACAGATGATGGGCCTATTGTGACTCCTTCTGCTACAAACATTGATGTATACAAGTTTGTGTTGAATACCTGTTTTCAATTCTTTCGGGTATATACCTAGGAATAGAATTGCTGGTCATACGTAATTCAATGTTTAATTTATTAAGAACTGCCAAACTCTTTCGTACAGTGACTGTACCACTTTACCTTTCCACCAGCAATGAATGAGGGTTCCAGTTTATCCACATTCTTACTCACATTTATTTTCTTTTTTTAAATTTTTTAAATTTTAATATTTTTTTTGTTTGTTTTTTACATGGGCAGGCACTGGGAATCGAACCCGGGTCCTCGGGCATGGCAGGCAAGCACTCTTGCCTGCTGAGCCACTGTGGCCTGCCCTAAATTTTAATTTTTATTATAGCTCTCCTGTTTGGTGTAAAGTAGTGTTTATTGTGATTTTGATTTGTGTTTCCCTAATAACTAATGACACTGAGCATCTTTTCATGTACTTGTTGACCATTTGTATATCTTCTTTGGAGCAATTTCTATTCAAGTCCTTTGTCCAGTTTATAATAGGGTTTTCTGGGTTTTTTTTTGTTGTTGAGTTGAGGATTTATTTACAGATCTGGATATTTAACTCTTTTAGTATACATATTAATTTTTTCTCCCATTCTGTGCTTTTCCCACTACATTCTTGATGGTATCCTTTGACGCATAAAAGTTTTTTATTTTGATGAAGTACAATTTATCTAGGTCTTTTCTTGCTTTTGCTTTTGGTATCGTATCTAAAAAGACTTTGTCTAACCCAAGGTCACAAATATTTACACCTCAGTTTTCTTTACGAGTTTATGCTTTTAGCTCTTGTATTTGGTCAGTGATCCATTTTGAGTTAATTTTTTAACAGGATGTAAGATAGGGGTTCTCTCTCATTCTTTTGGTTATGGATATCCAGTTCTCCCAACACCACTTATTGAAGAGACTGTTCTCTCTCAATTAAGTGAGCCCACTTAATTATCAAAAATCAATTAACCATGGATCTAAGGGTCTATTTCTGAGTTCTCAATTTGATTCCATTGATCAGTATGTCTATCTTTATGCCTGTACCATGCTGTTTTGATTATTGTAGCTTTATAATGTGCTTTAAAATCATGAAGCATGATACCTCCCATTTCATTCTTATTTTTCAGGATGTTTTGGTTATTTTAGGCCCTTTACTCTTCAAAATAAATGTGATAATGAGCTTCTCCATTTCTGCAGTCTTTTGAAATTTTGATTGGTATTGCATTGAATTGGACATCAATTTGGGTAGAATCGATATCTTAATGACATTTAGTTCTTCCATTTATTCAGGTATTCTTTGATTCCTTTTAGCAATGTTTTATAGTTTTCTGTGTATAAGTCCTATACATCCTTGGTTAGGTTTGTTCCTAGATATTGATTCTTTTAGGTGTTTTGTAAATAGAATTTTTTTCTTGATTTCCTCCTCAGATAGCTCATTACTAGTGTATAAAAACACTACTTATTTTTGAATGTTGATCTTCTGTTCCACCACTTTACTGAACTCACTTAGTAGCTCAATTAGCTTTGCTGTTGTTTTTTCTGGATTTTCTATATAATAGGATCATGTCATCTGTGAATAGTGACAGTTTTACTTCTTCCTTTCCAATTTCAATGCCATTTGTTTCTTTTTCTTGCCTAATTGCTCTAGCTAGAATTCTAGCACAGTGTTAAATAGCAATGGTGACAGTGGGCATCCTTGTCTTGTTCCTGATCTTAGAGGGAAAGCTTTTAGCCTTTCACCATTGAGTATGATGTTAGTTGTGGGTTTTTCATATATGCCCTTTATCATGTTTAGAAAGTTTCCTTTCATTCTACCTTTTGAAGTGTTTTTATCATGAAAGTATGCTGAATTTTGTCAAATGCCTTTTCTGCATCAATCAAGATGATCAGGTGGTTTTTCCCTTTTAATTTGTTAATGTGGTGCATTACATTAGTTGATATTCTTGTGTTGAACCATCCCTGCATAGCTGGAATAAAATCCACTTGGTCATGGTGTATAATTCTTTTAATATGCTGTTGGATTCTTTTCGAAAGCATTTTGTTGAGGATGTTTTACATCTCATTTGAGAGATTAGTCTGAAGTTTTCTCTTCTTGTAGTATCTTTATCCAGCTTTGGTGTTAGAGCAATGTTGCCTTCGTAAATGAGTTAGGCAGTGTCTCCTCTTCTTCAATTTTTTGGAAGAGTTTGAGCAGGAACAGTATTAATTCTTCTTGGGATGCTTGAAAATGTACCAGTACGGCTTTCAGTCTTAGGCTTTTCTTTGCTGATAGATTTTTGATGATTGATTTGATCTTTTTACTTGTGATTGGCTTGTTGAGGTTTTCTATTTCTTCTCAAGTCAGTGTAGATTGTACATGTGTTTGTAGTAAGTTGTCTGTTTCGTCTAAGTTGTCTAGCTTGTTGGCATATAGTTGTTCATAGTAATTATTTATGATCTTTTTATTTCTTCGGGGTCTGTGGTAATGCCCATACTCTCAGTTCTGATTTTATTAATTTGAAGCTTCTCTCATTTTGTCTTTGTCTAGCTAAGGGTATTTTTTATTTTATTGATCTTCTCAAAGAATAAATTTTTGGTTTTATTGATTCTCTCTATTGTTTTTTATTCTTCATTTCATTAATTTCTGCTTTAAGCTATATTATTTATTTCCTTCTGTTTGCCTTGAGATTCTTATTCTTTCACCAGTTTCTCAGCCTGCCCAGTTAGGTCATTGATTTTAGTGCTCTTCTTTTTTTTTTTTTTTGCATGGGCAGTGAACCCAGCTCTCTGGCATGGCAGTTGAGAACTCTGATTGCTGAACCACCGTGGCCTATGCTCACCTCCTTTTTAATGTATGAGTTTAGGCCTATTAATTCCCTCTCAGCACTGCCTGTGCAGTTTTTATATGTTGTGTTCTTGTTTTCATTTGTCTGATGTTTAGTAGCGTGTTTTTTAACCTCCATATGTTTATGTCTTTTCCAGGTCTCCATTTGTTATTGAGTTTGAGCTTCATTTCATTATGATCAGAGAAAGTGCTTTGTATAATTTCAATTTTTAAAAAATTCATTAAGGCCTGTTTTCTTCCCCAGCATATGGTCTACTCTTGAGAATGTTTCATGAACACTTGAGAAGAATTGTATATTTCTGTTTTGGGATTCAGTTTCTATATATGTCTGTTAGTTCATTAATCATATTATTTAGATTCACTGTTTCTTTATCAAGCCTCTGTTTTGTTGTTCTATCTATTGGGGAGAGTGATATGTTGAAACTTCTCCTTATGATGGTAGAGTTGTCTACTGCTCCTTTTAGTTTTGCCAGTATTTGCCTCATGTACTTTGGGTCACTTTGATTAGGAGCATAGATATTTATGATAGTTATTTTTTCTTGTTGAACTGCCCCTTTTATTAACATATAATGTCCTTATTTATCTCTTATAGCATTTTTGCATTTAAAGTCTATTTTGTCTGATATTAGAATAGCTATTCAAGCTTTCATTTGGCTACTACTTGTGTGGAATGTATTTTTCCATCCTTTTACTTTCAGTATATTTGCATCTTTGGGTCTAAGATGAGTCGCTTGTAAACAGCATATATAGGGATCATATTTGTTAATCCATTCTGCCAATCTGTGTCTTTTGATTGGTGGGTTTAATCCATTATCATTCAAAGTTATTACTGTAAAAGCAATTCTCGATTCAACCACCTTATCCTTTGGTTTTTATTTGTCAGATCTATTTTTTCTATCTTTTTAATCCCTTAAGT
>PVIY010043809.1:0-20098 GCA_004026745.1 Myrmecophaga tridactyla
TTGTGCCAATACCATTACCAGTACTTGATGCTACAGGATGGATTTTTGAATTCTTTTCCAGAAGGAAAAATAGAGTTAAGGCCAAATCCAGTCCAACTCTTAAGACCTAGAGGAAGGATCTAGATTATAGAGCAATAGGAAGAGGTTTAGGAGAACCGAAAGGGTTGAGTAGGAGGACCAGAAAGAGGGGCTGCATGTGAGAAAGGTGCTGGAAGAGCTCCAGAGACTGAAATGTTTTATGTTCCCCACCAACAAATGCCCAAGACATTTAAAAGGGAATCAGGCATGTGGGGCAGTGTTTCCTGAACAGTGTTTGGAGAAAGCATGACTTCTCAGAATATATGAAGAAGAAAGGGTTTAATGACTAAATTAGTTTGGAAATATTACATCTTGAGTATCCTGACAGTAATCTGTACAAACATAAAGAATGAAACATGGAGAACTTTCTTCCTGTGTCTTACAAAAACCCAGAAGAGCTTATTACAAGCATCCTTCTGAGATCAAACAGCAGGAAACTGAAGCTGTTCTCTGGCAGGAATCCCTCTAAAATCGAATAAGCACAGGCTTTGAAGGCAATAGACCTGCCTTTAATCCCTGCTTACTTCAGCATTTAATATTTTGCGTTCTTGAACAAGATGGTTTATATTTATCTGGGCCCTTTTCTTTTAACTGAAGTCCATATTTTATTCAGATTGCCATAGTGTTTACCTGATGCCCTTTTTCTGTTCTTGGATCTCAGTCAGGATACAGGGTTACATTTACTCTTCATGTCTCCTGAGACTTTTCTAGATACTGATAGGTTCTCAGACTTTCTTTGTTTTTGATGACCTAGAGAGTTATTTTGTATACTATCACTGAATTGTTTTTTTTCCAGGGATGTTTTTTATGATTAGACTGGGGTTATGGGTTTGGGAGAGATGAAGTGCTGTCCTTATCACATCTTATCAAAGGGTATACACTACCAACTTATCATTGTTGGTATTGGTTTTGAAAATCTGCGTAAGTTAGTGATGGTATTTTTTTCCACTGTAAAGTTACTCTTTTTGCCCTCTTTTCATATTGTGCTCTTTGTAAAGAAGTCCTTTTGCTTAGTCCATGTTTAATGGATGGGAGTTGGGTTCTACCTCTTTG
The DNA here is from genome assembly GCA_004026745.1 of Myrmecophaga tridactyla. Taxonomy (NCBI): domain Eukaryota; kingdom Metazoa; phylum Chordata; class Mammalia; order Pilosa; family Myrmecophagidae; genus Myrmecophaga; species Myrmecophaga tridactyla. The sequence continues at coordinate 1,132 of PVIY010043809.1, forward strand.
AGAGGGAGTATCTACATGAATTATTTGAGATTCTTCCCCACGAAAGATTTGTCTATTTTCTATCATTTATTTATTTATTCATATGAGTTTGGATTATAGATAATTCTTTTATACTTTTGGTTATTATCTAATTTTTCTGTTGTTCAAAGAGTTCAGCTTTGGTCTTTGGGAGTTTTTGAGCTTCTCCAGTTGTTTCCTGTGTCCCTTTGACATATCTCTATTGTGGTACAGGGGCTTAAGTGTTTCCTTACTTTTTAGCACTAGAAGATGCCCCAAGCTCATCTTGTATATTCCGTGTCCTGCCCTAGGATCAACCATTTCTCTAAGGAGGCTTGGTTCCTTTTATTGAAGAATAGTATTAGAAACCAAGTTCTGAGTATTGGTGGTATACCTATTGGGAAGTCTTTGTTTCCTCACTGTCTCAACTGCAGAAAAAGGAAATATTTGTGTGTACTAATGATTGTATATATACTTACCTATAAATCTTTCTGTATGTATCTACATTAGGATAAACAGTAATACTTACTAATGTCTTCAACTCCTATTCAATTATCACATAGATCATTATGCTTTCTACTCTTGCTGGTCTGTAACCTCCAACCTAACAATAAGAAACTTAGTTCCCACCCTATGCAATACAATTATTTAACTATTCAACTGCAGTAAACATATATAGTAGAGAATTGTTAATCCATACCTCCATGGGAAGAAACTTTGTCAACTACAGTACAGTGCTTATGTACCATTCTTTTTACCTTCATTTTTATAGGTTCCACTCATTTCCAAAGTTACTTAGGTCAACACTGTTTTCCTCACCCCCTTCCATAGTTACTTAGGGCAGTAGTTTTTTTTATCCCATCCCATTCAGTGATGTGATTTAACATTTGGAATATAGTTAGTTTCAATCCTGTGGTCTCCTGACTCATAATGTTTTTTTTTTTAATTTGCATAATTAAGGTTGACTGTTACATAAAGTTCTATTAGCTTTAACAACTGCATAGCCTCATGTATCCACTATTATGGAAAGTGGATATTTCTATTATATAGGAAAATTTTGCTACCCTGTTTCACCTATGCAACCCATTCCATCTCCCTAAACCCCTGGCAACCACTGAAATGTTTATCATTACTACAGTTTTGCATTTTCCAGACTCTCATATAATTGGAATCTTATAGTATGTTGCCTTTTCAGACTGTCTTCTTTCACTTAGAAATATTCATTTGAGATTTGTCCATGATTTTGCATGGTTTGATAGCTCATATCTTTTTTTTTTTTAAGTCACAGTGTATTATTCCATTGTATGACTGCAATGACTGCAAAGGAATTTGTTTATCCATTCACCTAATGAAGGACAGCTTCATTGCTTCTAGTTTTGGGCAATTATGAATAAAGGTACTATAAGCATTGCCAACAAGTTTTTGTGTGGAAATACATTTTCACATCTGTTTTATAAATACCTAAAGCATGATCCCTGGATTGTATGATAAGAGCAGGTTTAAGGTTTGAAGAAACTGCCAAACTCACTTCCAAACTGGCTGGCCCATTTCACATTTCCTGCTGAAAAGAACAAAAGTTGTTCTTGTTCCCCACCTTTGTTAGCAATTGGTATTTTCAGTGTCTTGGATTTTAGCCATAAGATAAGTTTGAAATGATACCTCGTTGTTTTAATTTGCATTTCCTTAATGGCGAATGATGTTGAACATCCTTTCACATGCTTATCTTCTGTATATTTTCTTTGGTGAGATCGCTGTTCAGATTATTTGCACATTTTTTAACTGGGTTGTTAGTTTTCTTATTGTTGAGTTTATGAATTCTTTGTGTATTTTGGCCAAATGTCCTTCATCAGATAAATTGTTTTGTAAATATTTTCTCCCAGTCTATGGTTTGCCTTTTCACTCTTTTAGTAATTTTTAATGGAGGAAAAAATTACATTTTAATAAGGTCAAACATCTTTTTTTTTTTTTTTCATGGATAGTGATTATTTTGGTCTTGTTTCTAAAAACATTACCAAACCTAAGGTCACCTATATTTTTCCCTAGGTTTTCTTGAAGAAATCTTATATTTCTAGAAATTTATATTTAGGTCTAAGATCTATTTTGAGTTAATTTTCTGTAATATGGATGTCCAATTATTCCAGCAATATTTATTGAAATGATTATTCTTTATCCATTAAATTGCCTTTGCTCTTTTGACAAAACTCAATTGACTATATTGGTGTTTGGTCTACTTGGTCTCTCCTTCTGTTCTATTGATCCATTTACCTATTTTTCCAGCACCATGCTTTCCTTATTACTGTACTTTTATAATAACTCTTATTGGGAAGTGTGAGTCTCCAACCAACTTTGTTCTTTTTCTGCATTGAACTGGCTACAACGGTATGCTTTAAAATATATATTTGGGATAAGTTAACCTCCATGCTAGCTAATGTGAATTTTGTTATATTTAAATCATGTGATATAGTAATGGGATCCTTGGAAACAGATCCTGGGATAAAGATTCCTTTGCAAGTGATTTATTGAAGAAGTAATGCCAGCTTACACTGGCATTACTGGCATTATTGGAGAGAGAAAAGCCTATCTTAATGGCTAAAATCCAAGACATTCCCCAGATAAGGGGAGGAAATCAAGCAGGATTTCAAGTTGTTTTATAGTCCCATGGAGAACAGTGTCAACATGCTCCTACGGCGAAACCCGGGAGAGTAAGCTGTGGTAAAAAATCACCCTGGGGGAATCCAAGTAGAGTGTGAAAATTTTCATAATTTCCACTACAGAAAGTTGGCCATAGACTTTACTCTTGAGGTGAAGGGCACAGATAAGAAAGAGAAATCCAGAAGATGCTGCAAGAGACAATGAAATTAAGGATGCTCCAAAACTTTGGTAAAATGTGTTGTTGCCTAAACACACTCACAGCCTATTTAAATACTTGCATTGAAAAATATTTTAATATTGAAGCATTGGGTGGTGAGAAGTCAAAGAGACGGGCGAGCATGAAGAACAGAATCTATTTTCAGGAGAATGGTGGAATATCTGGTCATTATGGGGCTGGGGAAAGATGGTAGGGAGAAGAGAGCATAGGGCCAAGTTGCTGGCATTCAGCCCCATCACCCTGGTTGGGCGCTATGCTGTCTGTGCAACCCTGGTGTTCTGATGGCAAAATTCCTCAGCACATGGGGCTTAAGTCATGGTTGTTGAGGTCCCGCTTCCTCATGTTCCATGAGTGACACACCATTTGATAAAATCCTTTATTGATTAAACTAGGTAAACTTTACTGTTATATCCAATTGTTGGCAACTTGGAGAGTGGTAACATGAAAACTGATGAATATTTTCCCCCCATAATATATTGTTCTTCTGTTGGATCTGGGCTGTAGAAATAATGGCAAGTAGATTTCTAGTGTTTGTTCAAGCTGTCATTCTATGTGCTGGCTATTTTGTCTCACCTGGAGCTAAATCTGTCTTTTGCTATTGTTGGGTTTTTTTTTCCTGGTATAACCACTGTGTGCTGATATATTGGCTTTATTTGGGATATTGTAATTCTTTATCCATGAAAGCAGCCTTGTAATTTCTCTTTCTGACTTCATAAATAGTCACTTTGTAAATCCTGTGTTCATTCTTGTCTCTCTATCATTTAAGGTATTAGCGCTAAACTCTATAACTAGTTTTAAATTCAGATTGTTTTTTTTTTCAGTTCAAGAGCATTTGCTTAATGCATCATTTTGAGATTTACTCTCAGAAGTTCTTTTCCATTAAACCTGGGGTGAATTCTTGTAATCTGTATTCCAAATAAGAACATTCAGAGAATACTGCTTTAGACTGTTCAGTGATGTTTGAGAATCACTGATTGAGGACTGTTTAGTAATTATAGAGAAAGTTGTATCTGCACTGTGCTCTAGGACGATTTGGGTTACGATTAATTATTTATCCAGAGTAATAAGGTGCAGGGTGTCGATTAGAAATTCTCAAAACTACACGTACGTTTTAAAATTGTCTGGCAGCTTAAAAGCTTCAAGTTAAGGTTCCAACACCTAGAGATTCTGATTTATTAGACCTGAGGCGAATTCCAGGAAACTGCATTGTTAAAATCACTCCAACCCTTGCTCTTATGAAAGGTGTGGGAAGGACTCCACTGGTTTCATAAACTTGCTGTTCGTTAATGTTTGAGTGGACTTTGTCTCCTCTCTTTGCAATTCCCTGGGAGCTTCTTGTATAATGTTTCCCAGATAGTGTATTTCAATGAGAATGTTTTGTTCATGAACTTTTTTGCTTTTCCCACCTTAAAAATATATACATACACAAAAATAGATATATATGTTTATACTTACACAAATGTACATATGTGTATGTGTGTATAAATAGGGCTCTCATTGACAGAGCAGATGCTTGGACTTTGGAAGTTTAAGACAAAAATGTAATTGTTTTCATTCCAGTGACATATATCATTGAAAAATAAAATATTATATACACTATCAGAATTAGCATTTGGAATTGGCATTCTATGCAAAGTAAATCGCAGTGTTGTGCTGCTTCTTTGAGTTCAGTTGGTATTTTTTTTGAGAAGTTCTGCAGTGTATGACTAATCTCTCATCAGCAAAGAAGGATGACTATTGGTGATAAATAAACCCATTCCTCCCATATCTGACACTGGGAAAGGAATTTGTTTCAATCAATAAAGCCATTTCTGTGCATCAGATACAGAGGGCAGAGTTTAGCATTCATCTCAGAAAGTGACATTCTTACCTTAGACTAGCAAGGAATTATTTTTTTAGGGAGGGATAGGTGGTTGAGTATGCTATAGCTACAATCAATAAAATGATAGTATCTTATCTTAGGCTTTAACATTATCATAATTATATTAAATCTGGTCATTGCAAATTATAAAAACTAACCTTAGAATATGACTAATATTGACAAACACATGTAAAATTACTCTCTAGTCTACTAGAATTAGATTGATAAATCCCTATCAATAGTTCTAGATTAATTCCTTTTGTATACTATGCCTCAATTCCAGGATATAAGCCATAGAAAAAGATGGAATCTTATAACTGGAGCAAATCATTGGAAGGTAATCTCTTCTCCATTGAGAAAAAATGTTTTCCTTAAGTGGGGTGAAGTAATAAATGAAAGAGTCCTAATTATTTATTTAATATATTAATAGGTAACAAGGAGCGTATCACACATACCTTATTAGAAACTCTTTATCAGTTATAGATATACTTCATTCACTACTTCACCAAACCTCAGCAGTCCTTTTTCTCAGAAATATCCTCCTACTTGTTACTACAGTATTTCAGTATTTTAGACCAGCTCATAGTTCCACTACCTGCTCTGTTTGCAAGAGACTTTTGCTTTTGTGTCTGCTGCAGCCTCTTCTCACATCCTTAAATGTAAAAATCTTTTTCTATCAGTTTACTGATTCTGAGAGGAGGTCTCCCTTCATCTCCTTGCTGCTAGATCTAACCACTTACTTCACACATCTAAAGGAAAGTCTGGTGTATTAATTTACACATAGGTTTTTCCTCTCTGCAGCTTGACTCCCAACCTACACCTTCAGTTTGGGGAGCATTCTGATCCCACTTAAAAATTTAAAATACCACACATTAGATGGTTATGTATAAGGTTCTTGTGATGCTTTCTTCTGTTTATTGTTTTAAATCACTGGGGCTTGGGGTTCTTTGTTACACAGCATTGTTGGCAATAGATAACTCATATAAGACCCAATTAAACAATGGGTTTCTTTTATGGGGTCCTTGCTAGGTTCCACATACTATTGTGAATTCTTTACACTTATTGATTGTACAAACATCAAAACAAAGCCTGCACATTTGACGCTATCGTGATTGTCCTCCTTTGTAGAGGATGGAGGAATGCTCATATGGAGTTCCTGCCTTTTTGCTTCTTGGGGAGAGCGTCTCAGAGAATGGATCCTTCCCAGAGAAAAACAGAGCCAAGGAGTGCAAAAGACAGATTCCTGACATTATTATTCTAATACCTGGAATTGGTCATGCCTGAAACAGTACCTATTCTTGACTCTTGCTGTGTAAGCGAAGCTGTGCATTTCCCTCTCCCACAAAACTTTTTTTTTTAGTAAGTCAATTTGAACTGGAGTTCTGTTATAGGTAACTAATGAGTCTAATACTCTGGCTCCATCCTCAGTGATTGTGGTTCAATTGATCTGTCGTGGGTCTAAAGTGCACTCCTCTGGTGGTTCTAATGTGCAATCAAGGCTGCAAATACCATTTCCAGAGAAGGTTCACTCTCTTATGCGCCCACTCTCCTTCCTAACAGTTTTATGCAGATGAAATGTGGATAAAGTTTGAATGGGCAAGCAAAACATGGAAGGGAGATCAGAGCCAATAAAGATTAGTCACTAAACAATCTACTATCTACTATGTGTCATTTGTTTCAGCGGCACTGGATCTACTGCAGCGGAAAGTACATATATAAAGATATTTCCCTTATAGAACTGACAGTGTCCAAAGAGGGGAAAAAACAGACAGTAAATGCAGATAGGAACATAAATGGTTATAATTAATAATTAAAATAGAAAATTTCAAAATAAAGGAGAATTCAGGCTGTCATAGAGCAGATAACAGAAGGAAGACCTATTTTGCCATTCAAAATAACAAAGAGTAAGAGAGATTTCTAAAGATAAATAAGATGAGAAATTGTAAAGGTAAAATCAGTGTAGCAGCTCTATTTTATAACTAATTTCTCCTTTGGGTTTTCATATGTCCTTTCTCCTTAGTCAGCCTATATTATATTGAATTGTTTCATCAGGAGTAATTTCTCCTGAAAGTTCTAAGAGTCTGTGAGTAAAGAACAATTAACAAATACAATTATGTCACAATCAGAAAGCTAGGACAGCATTTTTGCCAGTCCTAATTGACCCCAGAATGCTAGAGATTGAAGGGTTAATGAAGTATCATGTCTGTCACATGAACTGGGATAGGCATACAGCTGATTTCAGCAACATTTAGGTCAGTTGAAAATTAGAATCTTTAAATTGGAGGAAGAAATCTAATTCATACACACTGGAAAACCTGCCATTTTGGACAATCTCATTTCACACTCCAGAATCCTAATATAAATTGATCCAAAGAAAATCATCAGAATAACTGGGTTTGTACTGCTGAAATAACCTATTTATTTTCACTTCTACGTGTCTCACAGAGAAATTGTGTGGACTTATTGGGTTACCTGTTAGACCCAATAAAATTTATAAAGATTTGAGACCTTTGGAATGAATTCCATTTCTGCCCACTTCTCTTTTTTGCTTGTTTTGTTATAGAGATTGGCTTGCAACTTATTCATGAAATGTGATACTTATTAATGTGACCTTTTCTATTTTACCTACTATAATCATAATTTTTATTAAAATACTATAAATTAAGAAAAACCCTATAAATAATAAAGGAAGAAAAATGACAATATTTTCATATACTGAATTAATGATCAGAAAACGTATAGCATGTCCTTCACAAACTGAACTAAAGTTTAAATGATTTTTGTGGCAATAATAACTATTTTCTCTTCTGAAACTGTGATATTTAAAAGAACTGTCTATAGACTGCTGCATAACATTTAGACTTTTAAGTTAGAAGGGAAATTAAACACTAACAGTTCTAAGATAACTTTGACAACAATTGTTTACTTGGAATTTTAATGAAAAAGTGAAAATAAAGATATAAAACATGTTCTTAATTATTGTAGGTTTTCTTACTCCTAGTTAATACATTCAATACACACACATACATACTACACCCACCCACCCCCACACACACACACACACTGAAGCACAAATAACGGGTACAGAGCAGCCAGTGACCACTCTGTGAAGTTTATTTAATGAATAATTTTCTTTTTGCTTATTTCACTTAAAACCACATTTTCAATTCACTTCATTCTAAAGGCACAATTTTGAAGACTTTTTGAAATAAATTAATTGAATTATTTATCAATTTGTTGTAGGGTGTTTTGGTTTGTTGAGCTGTCAAAATGCAATGTACCAGAAATGAGTTGGCTTATAACAATGCTGATTTATTAAGTTTCATGTTAAATTTCTAAGGTGATGGAAATGTCCGAATGAAGGCATCAATAAGAGTATACCTTCTTTGAGGAAAGGCAGCTGGCATCTGGGTTTTTTCTGTCACTTGGGAAGGCACATGGTGATATGTCTTGTCTCTGCTAGTCTTTCTTCTCTCTGGGTTTCGGTTTCAAAATGGCTTTCTCAGCTCCTGTGGGTCCTTCTGGTTTTTCCTGGGGTGTTTCTTTCTCTCTCTAAAAGTCTTTGTGCTCTCTTGGCATCTACTGTCTTTTTATCTTCTCACAAAGGGCTCCAGTAAAGAGAATTAAAAACCACCTTGAATTGGGTGGGCCACATCTCCATGGAAACAACCTAATCAAAAAGTCCTACCCACAATTGGTCTGTACCCGCAAGAATGGATTAGAATAACATGGCTTTTCTAGGGTACATAACATTTTCAAACTAGCACACAGGGGAATGTTAAATCCAGTCAATTGTTTGACCTCAATGTACAATTTTCCCTCATCCAAAAGGTGGCTGGAGTTAAATAGTTTTCTTTTTCACACTCCTTGACATTGCCAAAAAGAAAAGACAGAGGGATTTTGCTTTTAATAGGATATGGAATATAATCAAAGTAAAGGGGGGCTGAAGTTGATTTCAATACATCAATAGTAAGTTTCTACATTAAGAATTTTAACAATAAAACAAATCAAACCCAAATAAATAAGAAAAATAAAGTAGCAGAAATTCAATAAATAATAAGTAGACAAACAATAGGGAAAATGAATTAAGCTAAAAGCCAGTTCTAGGGAAATATCACTAAAAGAGATTAATCTCTAGCTAGATTAATCTAGAAAAGAAAGAGGGAAGACACATTACGGATTCTGAACTTTAAGAAAGGAGGATATTGAAGATTGTACTAATATGAAATATTATTATTAATAAAGAATTTTATGTACGATTTCCTCCATTAAATGCAACAATTTAGACAAAATGAGTAAATTCCTTGAAAGATACAATTACTTTTAAAAGATGCAAGAAGAAATAGAAAATATAAAGTCATAAACTTATTAAAGCAACTGACTTTGTTGAAAAGAAAATTGATAGCTCCATGTAACATCCTACATAAATAGCAAAAACACAATATTGACTATGAAAACCAAGTAGCAAAAACACAATATTGACTATGAAAACCAAGTTGCAAAATTATATGTAAAGTGTATCGTTTATATTTTTTAAAACATGCAAACAATGCTATGTGTTGCTTATGCATCCATACATATGTAATAAGATATTTAAAATTTTCAGTAAATTGATAAACACCAACATCAGAATTGTGGTTTTCCCTGAAAAAGGTATAGGGAATGGAATTGTAGCAAAAGAATAGATGGCTGTGATTTTACCAGCAAAGACATACTACGGCAACAAAATTTATCTCATGTGAATTCTGCAAAATGTTAATATTTTTAAAATGTACTAATGGGTTCATGAGTTTTCATTGCATTATTTGTTATTAGTAGCTTGAAAGCATACATGAAAAAGTGTTTTTTTTTTAAACTTTATTCTAATGTTTATCTATGGTGGGAAACGTGAGGAGGCAAAGTTGTCATTCAATTGCCTATGATATCCTGACTTCCAGACACCATTAAAAAAAAAGTCAAAGGGCAGAATGTAATTGTTCTTTCTTATTGCCCAACCTGATACAAGAAGCATAAGAAATATGTTTTAAGAACAGGCTCTTTGGAGCAGGCAAATGAAAAACCCAATCTGGGATAATTATATCTCCTTTGCTTTTTCAATCATTAAAGCCTGTCTTACAGTATCAGTTTCTCGCATAGTTATAAGCTTTTCTCAGTTAGTCAATTTAATTTTTTGTCAATTAACACTGCATTTTAGTGTCAACTCTATGCCTGGTTAATGAGTGCTGGTGTGCGGATATTTATGGGACACTTAAAAACATGCTCTGCTTTATCTCTACTGTTTTGCTTCTTTGTTCTGTTTTTAATCAGCAAGTTGACTAAAATCATTAGGCCAGAGCACGATTGTCCCATTGACAATCTGTGGTGCCACTTACATCAATCTGCATTCTACATTTGATCTGTGGTCTATAGATGCCTGGAGTTCATGCCCAATTTGTTCAATTCTAAAAACAAACACTGAAAATAAGACATATATTTCCTTTAAAAATGAACAATTTATTTTCTAAATCAGGAAAAGTACAGCTTACTTTTATGTTTTAGGAAATACATAGATCAGATTTTACATAGAAAATCGTTCTCAAAAGTAGAATAGAAAGCAAATGAAAATAAGAGACAGCAAGCTTGACCAAAAAATGTTGATAACAGAGACAATTTCCAGAAATGAGATTATGAATGATCACATTTAGATATATAGGGAATATTGCAGGTTTTAGAAACAAGGGTATTTCTCACTGATCTACTTCTTTTTGAATGTTTTTGACATAATTATAAAATCTTCTCTCATAACTTTATAAAAAGTTGTCATATTTTTTAGTCCCTTCTGATTTTTATATTTTAGTTTTTGGCTTATAATCCTCAAATGCCTTTATTGTAGTGACTTCTGAAAATTTCAGTTACTTTAATTATAAAAGTAATACATACTTGCTGCATAACATAAACAATACCATTGCTTACTATTCCTTTAGCATATTCAAACATAAAATATTACATATTTAGCAGTAATGATATTGAAATAGTAGAAAGTATCAAATATATAGTGATGTAAACAATTACCATTATTTTCACTGTATCATTCAATACAATATTAAGGACCCCAATCATATTAAAATATAATTCAATTCAAAGAGTACATGAAGATATGAAAACTTCTAAGTTATTCTAAAAGAGAAAAAATAGATAGGATTTAAAAACACATCCATATAAAAAGCATTTTGCTAAACAGTAGATGCCTAAAAAGAAAAATAACAAATTGAATCAAGAAGTATATAAATACAAATATAAAAAATACATATTATAAAATGAGAAACCTGCTAAATGTAATTTTAATGAGCAGTTTTGAAATTTGATAAATGGTGGCAAAGGTGTAAATTTCCATGTTAGTGCTTTTGAGGGACATTCTAATCTCAAACTCAAGCACCTTCATGAGAAATATGTGATCAAAAGGATTATTAAAACAAGGAACATCTGCAGTTGCAGAATTTCAGAAATTTCCCTTCTCTCTCTTCCATTCTTTTCCTATAAAGAAATGGAAAATAGATGTATAACAAATGTTATACCCCTGTCTGGGAAATTCTAAATGTGGTACTTGAAGGTAAGTTGAAAGGAAGCATTACTAAGTGCAAAAGAAGCACATTACCCAGTTTTATACCACAGCATCAAAATGTCCCAAATCGGTTTTGCTTTTTTCCTTTTCTCCTCTTTCTCCTTTCTCCCACTCTCTCCTTTTCCTTCATTTTTTCCCAGATAACCAAAATGTTTTGACCTCCTCTTTCCTCTCATAAAGCAATTTCACCCAGATCTTTCATTATTTCAAAAGCATTAATAATTCTTGAACATATTTAAGCACGATGTTGAAAGCTGTGTGACTATTTATATATGTTTGAGTGAAGGGTTTATGTCTAAAATACTCTGTGTGGAAATAGAGAATGATGAATTACTTTGGGGAGTTTAAAAATTGTAAAAATCTACTATATACTCATGAATCGAATTAAAGTTCAGTCAAAAGCTTACAAATCATCTATTATGGAATGCTTGAGCATTACTTTAGAAAAGGGACTTTTGCACTGGTAAAATTCCGAGCTTCAGTCTCTCCAAAATCCAGATGATGCAGATATATATTTCAACTTAAACACTTCTTTTCATAAAGATTTTGCATGCAATGACATACACAAATCTTAGTGAACATTCACTGAGATTGAACAAGTGCATACTTCTGTATAACCCAAATCCATGTCAAGATACAGAAAACTTACAACACTCCAGAGAGGTCCTTCATGCCTCTTCCAGGTCAGTGCCTGCCCACAAACTCTGCAGAGACAACTTATATCTATTGTTGTCCAACAGTAAGTTAATGATTCCTACTCTAAAATGCCATTCAAATGGAAACATGCAATTTGTAATCTATTTGTAAAGTTTCTTTCACTCAGCATAATGATTTTGAAATGAATCCATATCTTTGTATGCCTTGGTAGGTTGGTTCTTTTTATTCATAAATAGTAGTTACTTACGTGAATAAGACATAGTTTGTCTATTCCCTTAGTGATGGACATTTGATCTATGTCTAGTATTTGTATACTATGAATAAAGCCACTATTATTTTTGTAAAAATATTTTTGTGAATGCATGCTTTCATTTACATTGGGAAATATTTAAGAATGTATTTCCTTGTTCAAAGCTAAGTGTATGTTTGGTTTTATTAGAAATTGTCAGAATTTTTCTCAAACGGTTACACAATTTTTCATTTCCTCCAACGATGAATGAAAATTCTAGATGTCCCACATACCCTCTGATGGATTGTAGTGTCAGTCTTTTTCTAGTTGTTTTGGTAGGTGTGTAGTGTTATCTCGTTGGGTTTTTATTTGGAATTTCTTTAAATGAATGATGATTTGAGCACATAACCATCTATTTATATCTTTTCTGTTAGGTTTGTAATCAAGCTTCCCATTTTTCATTGAGTTCTTTCTTTTTTTTGTAACACAATTGTAAGATTTCTTTAGAGATCCTGGATGCCAGTCACTTGTCAGATATATGTTTTGCAAATATTCCCCCACTCTATTGCTTGCTTCCTCATCATCTACATGTATTTTGATTAAGTAATTTTATAGTTTTGGTGAAGTGTAGTGTGTCATCTTTTTTCTCTTATTGTTTTTGCTTTCTGTGATCTAAGAAATCTTTGCTTAAGCCTGAGTCATGAATACATTCTGCAATGTTTTCCTCTAAGAGTTTTATAGTTTTAGCTTTTAAATTTAGCTCTATCTTGAATTAATTTTTGTTTATGGTATGAAGTAAAGTTTGAGATACACTGTTTTTTCTATGCTGATTTCAAGTTATTCTAAGAAAATTTGATGGTAAATATTTCCTTTCAACATTGGATGGCTTCAGCATCTGTATCTAAAACTATCAAATGACTGTATAAGCCTGTGGCCGATTTCTGGGCTCTATTATTCTATTTGTTTGTAAACCTTTATGCCAGTACCACACTCTGTTTACTGTAGCTTTATGATAATTTATGAATACAGGTAACATAAATCCTTTAATATGTATTTTTTAATATATATATTTTTAAATTCTAAGATTTCTTTGGACATTCCAGGCCATTTGCATTTCCATATAAAATTTAAATAAGCTGGCACTTGTCTAATAAAAAGCTTGCAGAGATTTTAATACAGGTTAATAAGAATATATATATCGGGTGGGACACGGTGGCTTAGCGGCAAGAATGCTTGCCTGCTATGCCAGAGGACCCAGGTTCGTTTCCCGGTGCCTGCCCATGTAAAAAAAAAAAATATATATATATATATATATATATATATCAATTTACAGAGAATTGACCTCTTCCTCATATCAAGTGTTCTAATAAATAAACAGAATGTCTTTCCATTTATGTAGTGAATAATTTATCTCAGCAATTTTTTTTGTCGTTTTAAATGTGGAAGTCTTACACATCATCTGTTAAATTTATTCCTAAACAATATTTATTTATTTATTTTTGTCTTCACATGGGCAGGCACCAGGAGTCGAACCCAAATCTCTGGCATGGCAGGCGAGAACTCTGCCACAGAGCCAGCTTTACCTGCCCAGCAATACTTATTTTTGATGGTATAATAATAGAATTAAAAAAATCATATTCCAGTTATTTTTTGCTAGAATATATAAATTCAATTTATATTTGTATGTAAAATTTGTACACTGCAACTTTGTTAAATTTATTGGTATTTCTAGTTTTTGTTTTGTAGATTTATTGCTATGTAATAAACAATGATGTCATTTGTACATTGCAATGGCTAAGACCGTTAGCTTAATGTTGAATGGATACCATATAATTAGGTATCCTTGCCTTGTTTCCCTCTTATGAGAAAATCTTTTAATAATTAAATAATAAGTATAATAGCTTTAAGTTTATAGACACACTTAGAAGACATTCCCTTCTATTCCTTGTTTGGTGAAGGTTTTGTCATGGATGGATGTTGGATTTTGACATATGCTTTTTCTTTATCTGTTAAAATGATGGCATAGATATTCTTGTTTAATTCTGTTAATATGATGAAAAGCATTAATTAATTTTTCAGTCATAAATGAACCTTACTTGGTTATGATATATTTATTCTCCTTGTTATGACTTGCTAGAATTGATTTGTTAATATGCTATTGTTTTGTGTCCATATTCACCATAGATTTTTAGCAAATTGCAATATATATATATACATATATATAATTTTGGAATAATTATAGATTTACAGAAAAATTGCAAAGATAGTAGAGAGTTCCTATACTCTTCAACCTGTTTGCTCTAAGGCTAACACCTTACATTATCATGCTAATTTGTGAAACTAAAAATTCAACATTGATGTTTTACTACTAGCTATACTCCAGGTTTTATTTGGATTTTACTAGTATTTCCATTTATCCTTTTCCTGCTTCGGGATACAGTTTAGAACACCACATTCATCTTAGTCCTCAGGTCTCCTTAGTTGCTCTGATCTGTGGACGTTTCTGTTCTTCCTTGTTTTTAAAGGAACTTATCCATTTAAATTAGTCATTTGAGTGAATTTGAATAATTGAAATAAAGTTGTCTGTAACATGCTCATAATTTGTTCTTTAATATGTTTATAATGCTATATCACATGCAAATCCTCCAGAATATTGGGCCATCAAGTTTACCGTATTAGCTAATTTTTCCTCTCTAAATTTTGTTTCTTTATTACTGAATGCCTTAACATTTGTAGATGCAATTTAGAACTCTGATAGAATGTAGTAGAAAATTAAAAATTGGTTGTCCTTTTTCTTCTTAGAGCAGTGCCTCAAACAATCACTTTCTCTGAATGCTTATTCTCTACAGGAAGGAGATTTAGATGTGAAAAATGCAAAGTTCAGTAGAAAATACCAGTCAGATTCAGGGCTTATAGATGCCAGAAAGTTGTTTTTGCTAAGATTCTATATCCAGGAAAATCTGGCTTCTGTTTACAACCCCATTACTAATTAATAGGACTTTATGCAGACTATTTGTTTTGCACTTTCACGTATTCTGAAAGGCCTTATTATCAAACTCACTGAAAGGATTGAATTTAAAAATCAATTGAGCAGGGTGGTGCTACTGTGGCTCGGTGGCAGAATTCTCACCTGCCATGCTGGAGACCCGGGTTTGATTTCCAGTGCCTGCCCATGCAAAAAAAAAAAAATCAATTGAGCAAAAAATTAAAGATAGTTGATTAGCTAAGAGTAGATTAGATTAAAAATTGAGAAAAACAAACTCATCTTGTTTTAGGAATATTGTCAAAATACTCAATAACATCCCTCTATGGCTTTGATCAAGTACTCCTTGTTTCTTTCTTTCTTTTCTTTTTTTTTAAACATAACAACATATAAACAAAACATTCTTACCATATGATCATTCCATTTTTGGTATATAATCAGTAACTCACAATATCATCTCATGGTTGTGTATTTATCACCATGATGACTTCTTAGAACATTCACATCAATTCAGAAAAAGAAATAAAAAGAAAAAAACTCACACCTACCATACCCCTTACCCCTCCCTCTAATTGGCTGCTAGTATTCCCATCTACCCACCTTGTTTCTTTACATGATTGTAAAAGTTTTCTTTGCTTGATTATAGAAAGCATGTCCTGCCTCCCGTATCCTTGTTCTCTATCTGTTTCTATAACAGTAGAGTGTCCATATGTTTGTAAAGAAGGGCCCTAATGATTAACTTCTGCCAAAATTTCATTCTAAGCAAAGGCCTATCTAAATGCACATGATTTTACTAGTCAACAAATGAAAACATTGGATCCTATACTCTATCTCTTATTTGTATCCGACCTCAAAATCTCAGACCCAAACTCATTGCCTCAATACTTTGGACTACATTTTGCATATTCCAAGTGGGTTCTCATCTGTTTGAGTCTTGAATGTCTTATTTACACTGTATTTTAATTTCTAAGCCATTTATTATATTTTTACAAGTAAACATAAATATTTGGGGAAACGTGGGAGACCTGAGAAAAATGCTGACAGGTCTTTCTCTTAAGGATAAAATCAGTTTTTCCTTCTATGTGCCATAGAAAGCATGCTGTAGTCCCTGAGAATGAAGTCTAAAAATAACTTTGGTGCTTTATTTTTTGACAGCACCAATGCCGCCACCAACAAAAACGCTTTGTAATGGGAAGCTATTAAAGCTTTCCGAGTGAACAAAGAAATTCTGGTGAGATTGTTTGAATTAATCAAAGGGGGATTAAATCAATTTTATTATATACAGATGCTTTTGTTGTATGGAAGACTCATTCAATTTCTTAGCCAGATTTAAAAATTAAGGCAAAACTTCAAATGAGATCTGGGATTTGTCAAATGGGGCTACCCACTTATTTTAACAACCCCCTTTTTAATCCTAGTCCTTCTGTTTCCTATTTCCCCTAAGTATTTCTCTGACAAGGAATTAGTTCAGCAAATTCCTTTCTACAAACACCACACAGATATACTGGCATTTTTGTAGTGTAGGTTAAAGAATAAAAACCTGCAAAACCAACGAAATGTTCCTGTAATTGTAGAGTATATTGTCTTAGATAATGGGGATATTTCGTAGGTGTGTTTCTTTATTATTTTTTTTTTTTGTGAGAGAGAGATGATATTCACTTATTCAAGTCACAAGAGAAAACAATCCTCTTACTTAAAAATAGTTTCTTCATAGTTTCATTTCAGTTTTTGTTAAAAAAAAAAAAAAGCTGTCATCACTGATTATAATCACCCTGTTCCTGATCAAGAGAGAAAGAATTTCGACTACTTTCTCATTAGTTTGTTAAAGCCACTTACATTCACTGGCTTAAGAATTTATTTTATTTTACCCTTTTTCTGTGTACATGGGAAAGTTTCTGATATTTTATTCCAAACAAATCCTAGATGTCATGGAGGGTGTTGATTACACACACAATGAAAATCCATCCAGAAATATATCAAGGCAAAGGTTATTTAGAGACAAAGCTGTATCGGGTTGCTTTCAGTTAAAATGTAACAGAAAATTCAAACAAAAATGCCATTTTATAAACAGTAGGACTTCTTGGCTAGTGTATCTGAATTGTCCAGAGCAAGATTTGATTAGCCAGCACTCAAATAAGACAAAGATCTTATTTTGATCCCTATTTCTTGGTTTTCCTTAGTGTCAGGGGTCTTTTCAGTCAGGTTCTTCCTTCATGATCAAAATGTTAGCTGTATTCAAGGTCCTGGGCAATTTACAACCTTTCTCAAGTCTATAGGGAAATAAAAAGAAAGCCTGCTTTCTGGATGGATCTTTTCCCGTTATTTAGCATGTTGACAGTGACCGGCCTAATCTCATGTACCCAGTTTTGAATCCCCCACGACAGCGCCATTGTGCCTGGGATTTGGAATAAAAATGCTTAAGTCCATGGGGAACTGTTTCTTATGGAACTGGAGGAGGAATTGCTCCTCCTTGTATTTTTGGAATTGGGATGCATGTAACAGAGTCTCAAAATGAGATTGACTTAACCAAAGAGAATACACATAATAGGATGCTCAGAGGTGGAGAGAGATCCAGAAGTGGTGTACGGAGGACTTCAGTTCATTTCTTTGCAATTCCCTTGGTTCTATTCCCCTCCAAGGTTTAGCTTTGTGACCATATTGCCTTCTTTACACATGTTCAGCAGCCTATAAAGTTTGTCTCTTTGTTTGTGCCCAGTAGGAGAAAGAGGTAACTCATGCTCCTTTCGTATAAACTAGCTTCCAAATGTTCTAATTGGGTCAGCTTCTGTCACATTCCCAGCAATGAAATATCATATTCTTGTTCATACCAACCAATGTCTTGTTTTGCTGAAAACTTGAAAACCAAATGCTTGAAGCTGCTGCGAATTGGTTCTCATTACTTCTGCTACTTGTCATTAGAACTCTTCATCCCCTTCACCTTGCCAGAATCTGCTTAATTAATTTGAAAGAGTATCTTTAGAGGCTGTCTTACTCGCTGCTCATCAGCTAAATAAGAAGATTTTCATGCTTTTAGAACCCTTGTTTATTTCAGCATTATTCTTTTCCTTGGGGGACTCTGCAGGTTTTTCCCCTCCATTTTCTTTACCAACATTTTGTCCTTTTGGAAAAAAGGGCAGTGTTCTAATACGTATAAAATTTTAGAGGTGAATGCTATAATCCTAAAGTTATATACTGTGAGCACATTTCAAAAATTACAGTGCAGCATATTGATGAATTTAAAATAGAAATACACTGGAAAAAGTCCTATTAATATCTCATAAAGTATTATTTGAACTCAGAGAAGGAAAAATTTCTGAAGTTATTTTACCATATGTTTTTACTTAGTTATAGTAGGTAATTAAAAGAATAGAATCAGAAGAGTGGAACTTTTAGCTTTCCAAAGCCGTGTCAATTTTATATTTTAAGAGATATATCTCAAGCACAGTACCTTTAAATAAGATAAGGGAAAGAAATTAAACTAGCATCTTTGGATTACCTACCTGGAACAAGATATTATGGCTGGTATTTTCACATTTCTCATTTTACCACAAGACCTCAAAATTCTATAGGACAAAATTGAGACTCAAATTATTAGGAAAACTGTCCAGGGTTTAAAAGATGTATACCTCCAAAACCCATACTTTTTCCACTACAATCTGCTGAGATGAATAACCATGTATCTTTTTTTTTTTTTTAAACTTTTTATTAATTAAAAAACTTAACAAAAGAACATTAATATATCATTCCATTCTACATATACAATCAGTAAT